>CM040630.1:74557776-74811406 GCA_022818045.1 Neotoxoptera formosana
ACCGCGGTGCATAAACTATGGGCGTGGTTACAGACTGCCGCGACGGCGGCGATACGGCGCACAACGCCATCTCTTGAGCGTTGTATGTTTTTTTTTTTACCAGAACGGCCTCTTAAATGTTGTATAGATGAGCCTAATAGCCTATACGTTTCTGGTAACAATGTACTATACATTATAATAACAATTTAATGTTTTATGATTGTACAGTGTATCAGTGTTAAAAGTCTTGGTAAATGTAACAAAATGCTACTAGTATATATTATGGATTGGCAATGTACCACTTATTACTAAAAACAAAAATATTCAAAATTATAGCATCTTATATTTTACTATACACAATGACAGTAAGATTTTTTTGTTACTCAAATAAGTGGAATTTATTTCATTAATAATTTATCGAAGATATCTAAAACTCTAAAAGTGTGTTGATGTCTGTAAGAAAGTAGGTAAGTAGGGTTATTAAGTGCAGAAATTGTGTATGGGTATGAGCTATAAATGTTTTTAGTTTGATAAACCATTAAAGGTTATTGACACATCTTCACCAATTATAAGTGTGCTTAGAGTTGAGCGTCACCGGGAGCATTATCATTTAATTATTTAGACGCATTATTTTATCCGGTCCTTGATTTAAAAAAAAAAAATAGAACAGAGATGCAATTGTGTAAACAAAATATGCATATCTGAACATATAAATGCAATATTGATTAGATAAAATAATTAGAAGGGCTACACATAAATATTAATCTAAAATAAGAGAGAAAACATTCCCTGGCATGCACACCCCTCAATTCAAGCACTGACATCATCGTAATCAGCGATATGTATATTACGACTAGGTGGTTGATAAACACTGGCAAACATAAGTACATAACATATGCATATAAGTTATTTAAAATATTAAATAATAAAACATGATGATTTCAATAGCCATATACGACACAATAATATTATTTAGGATAATTAATTAGATTTTTATAAAATGTCGTCCGGCCCTGTTAATGTACATAACACTTATACAAAGAACATTATAGGTATAATTTTTACCCATTATTATTTATTCTACCACCAAAAATCATTATTAGGTACATGGTGACAAAAACAGTAAAAACTATTTGTCACACAATTATGTGGTACCTATCGTATAGGTTTCGTGGATATTGAATTTACATTTTTCGTAGTCTCTATTATATTAAATGCATATAATATTGTTTTTTACTAACAGTTAGTACTGTTCGTTATTAATTGTATTGTTACCAGGTGTTGCTATTTTCTAGACCCTTTATTTTTTAAACAATTCGCACTTCTTTTCAGGACAGTGGTCAATGTTGTGTAAAGCCAGAGTTTATAAACACTTTTTGGGAATTGTTTTGAAAAATTATGATAACATACTTATTAAAGGTGTACAAAACATTAAAATCAACTGTCCAGAACTATATAAGACCAAGGTACCTACATAGGTACTTCATAAAGCTTATAAATAAATGTTAGCATTGTTGTTAAAATAAATAAAAACCAGATAATATTGGTTCTATACTCATTTTTATGTGATTATATTTCGTTTATTCAAGTTGACATTGTGTGAATATGGTATAATGATATTAATAAAATCGATGTATATTACAATTTAAAGTTGTATACATCAACAATAAGTTTGTGAAGTAATGTGTATTTCCATTCTCGCATAAAATATTATGAGTTTTAAACTGCCGGCACGCCCGCTGTGGGTGAACCTTCAATTCCACATTCGTTTGTGCCTCTCCGTATTTTAAACATCCCTTTGTCACCCCATTGGTCGCCCCACGAATTGACCATCTGCCAATACGGTGTTTCGTCTTCAATGCCCCATCCGATCATTTTGACTGAATGTCCTCCAAGATACGATGCGCCCTCGGTCTTTTGGTAAACTCCTATAAAAAATATACATTTTAATATAATACGATGGAAATATTGTGAACATAAAATTGCACGTGATAGACATTGCCATTATGAAAAAATATATATTGTAAATATTCTATAAATATAATTGTTAGAAAAACGCACCAGGTTACATACATGATGGTAGCCTATGTTCTTGTTATTAATAATTAGTTCGATTAAAAAAAAAAATACGTACCGGATTCGTAACTCATAAAGTCACTGTAAACGTCGAATGACGCCTCAATGGGTCCGTACACCATGATGTCTTTCTGCATGGTAGTGTTGGTGAGGTAATACGCGTCTTTTGCTGTACATATACACATAATTTATAATTATTTTTGTGAATACTTATTACTTACACAACCATGGTATTGGTTAAAATGTGATCAAATCAATTTACTTTTGTGATGGTCAATCTTGTAGTTGACATTTTTGTCACCGTAACATTTCCTCGAGCATCTGTGATTACGTTCCATTCGCTGTCCCGCGCATGAATTATGTCCTTCCTCGTCATCAACGCATGGTGGTACTCTGTACGGTTGACACCCCTATAAATATTATAAAACATGATATTTTAAATCCATAGACCATTATCAAGAAGAATGTGTATTTAATATCCAATTGTTCAAATGACTTATTGTTATACATTAATTTGATGTATTTAGATTCAACAGGTTGGTAGTATTATAAATTAATTTATTATTTTACTTCGGTAGTGTTGTAATTGCCTCCGGTGACGACACCGTGGATTTTGAAATATTTCCAAGCTCTATGTGGGTAACCTCCATGACATCCAAAACCGCATAAGTGACAGCAGAACGTTAGCTCTTCAGCGGATATGAGTTCATTAACAGTTCCATTCGTCGCTATGCACAGT
Source organism: Neotoxoptera formosana (assembly GCA_022818045.1). NCBI lineage: Eukaryota > Metazoa > Arthropoda > Insecta > Hemiptera > Aphididae > Neotoxoptera > Neotoxoptera formosana. The sequence continues at coordinate 74,560,571 of CM040630.1, forward strand.
CGGTCAGCAAACGCTCCGGTGGTACCATGTGCCTAAACATTAAATTCATTCAACAACATATTGTAATAGTAATACAATGTATCAAGTGTTGTTAGTGAATATTTGTACAACAAATCTATGCACAATGGTATTCGGTTCATTACCCAACAGGATCCACAATTTCCTTGATTACGGACTTCCCCGATTGTTTTGCAATTTTTCCATTCTAATCTTGAGTCGAAAAAATCTGGAATTTCACCATCTTCGCTGTACAGTATATCGTTTTCCTTAATTGGACTTTTTTGAATGGCTAGAAGTTGTTTTGAGCCTAATAACCGAACGATTTGTTCTATGCGTGTATTTTCGGGAAAATTTTGTTTGGCCTAAAGTACATTAATAATACATTAGGTATTAAATTGTTATAACTTATAAGTAATACATGTATAATACTATACTTTTATTTAATTTATATTTGTCTATTTATTGCAATGATATGCTCACACATCATTTTAACAAATTAATTAGTTATATCAGATGAATAAATAACGGCCAGACGGTCGTGCATAGAAATCGGACACCCCCAATAAAATCTTCATCACGGGTAATAGAGACGATCTGTATTATTCGATCACGGATTAAGAAATACGCACGTATTTGAACGATAAAATGTTGCACGTGTGGCTTTCTTATAGAGAAAAGTGACAGTCGTAAAAAGTCTGTGCCACCGAGGATAAATCTGTCTCTTGGAGTCACGAGAGCCATTGATAAAGCCGCCCGACTCCCTCTGGTCAGCACATCCGTATCTTCCTTTAGTCAGTGCATGTGCACCAGCCATCCTAGCAACAACCTCCCAATACTGAATCCTTGAGCGACAACTGGACTACTTCTTAACAAGCAGTAATCAGTGTGTTTTTTATTATTTCGATTCAAGTATTTTGAGTAGTTACTTTGTGTTACCTTATCCTACTACAGTATAGTGCATAGACAGCTGCGAACCAGGTAAGAGTACAGTATAAGACACATTAAAATATACTATATTTAATACATTTACATATATATTACATGCAATTATATTGTACGGTGTATTTGATCAAATTCTCGAATAAACGACCTCGAGAGCCCTTAACCCTTTAACCAGTGTTTGGAAAGAACATTGTTCATGAACGTACACGTTCACGCGTTCACGTTCATATATAGTGAACGATACGTAAACGTCACTCGTTTTATTAAAATAGAACGTGAATGTGAACGACGTTTATATTTTTAACGAACTTGATCAATTTTTAAGACGTTCAATTTATTTACCATTTAATAAATATACTTATAAAATATATTAATATTTTCCATTTTAATTCCTATGATATATTTAATTTGAATAAAGAATAAAAAAAACGAAATACGTGAAATTGTGTTCATTTTTTGAAAGAACGTGAACGTGAACTCGTTCGTTTTAAAAAAACACAAACGTGAACGTGAACGAGTTCCTTTTTTAAGGACTGAACGTGAACGTGAACGAGTTCAATTTTTTAGTGAACGTTCCGAACACTGCCTTTAATTCATGTACCTTAACTTAGGTTTACCAAAATTTTTCTTTATTTTTAAGTTATTACATTATAAATATGCATCACGTCTAAGTGGTTTTACATTTTTTGAATTGCAAAATTAGTTTACTTGTGCGTCAGACATGTTATTGAAAAATTTATTTTACGCAATATATACTTTATAATAAAGTAATATTTATCACACATATTATTATGCATCATTATAAAGTGATGTTCAATTTAATTAATTTTATATTAGGATTGGGAATATTTTTGAATCTTACCTTCCAAGTCTTAGCATTTGCGTTGATTTCATTTACATAATCTTTACTTAAGAAATGTGTTTGTTCTGTACGGAATACACAGCTAAGTAATACCACAGATATAAAAATTATGAATTTAGCCATATTTCACGAGAATCAAAAAGAGGTTAATAACTGTCTATACATAAACTGTTGATCAATACAATATTAACGTTATAATGCAGTTATAAAATCGTTGAAGGTAGTTTATCTTTATATAGTGTTCCTACAGAAAACTTTACGTCATGACTCAAGTAGGTACCTATAAATATATTTTATTGTTAGATGTACACACTTATTTGAATAAGAAAATACTTTTATAGCAATTACTTTTTTTACATCTTATCGGATTTCCTGTTATTGATTCAACAATACCATCAATAATATTTATTACATTTAATAGAGATTGTTTATATATTGTGCTAATGGATTCTCAAAAGGCAAACAATATCGACTAGATAATTTATTCCTGTATGGATTTTTATTTCTCGCAAATATGACCTCATTTTTTTTTTCTAGAAATGTTAACAGACATTTTTATACTTCATTCGTTTTTTTTTTAAATTTAGTTTATAACAACAGAACAGTAATTAGTGTGTGATGAACTGATGAAAGTCACATTCGCAGTTGAGGAAGAATACTCCTGTTCTGGACTGCGATTGAGCCCCAAATTGATTTAAAGATTATTGTTAGTACGTAAACTGATGTTTTGTACAATTACTGTGAGAATAATCGATAAGAGCTGAACTTAAATATAATAGTAATAATATACTATATTTATATATTTTTTATTTTATATACTATATAGATCATTTTATACATTTTTCACTACAAAATAATTTGCACATTTCCGTGATTTTGATGAATTGTGTAAAAATATAAACTTTTTAGTGCTTATAAAATAAGTTGTGCAATATATCTTTAATGTATTTCAACTGTTATTATAGCAACGCATAAGGAACCTTGTATTACATTTTCAAGCTTTTTGACTTAACGAAAAATGTATGGCAATGAACCTAAACAAAATTGAAAATTTCTTATACCTAAAATAGCTTACAAAAAGACAAAATATTTTGATAATGTTATCACGTATGGAAAATGGTCATAAAAACATTAGGTGAAAATGTCAACTATCTACGGTCATTAACAAGATAGATACTAGAAGATACTCGGTATCAACACATTTTTCATTAATTTATATAAAAATACAAAATTCATTGATCGTACCACTCAGAATCTAATACTTGAATTTTAAATTATTTGTAAATACGTTTCGTCATAACTTTCAAAAGTGCTTATGATAACATTTTAATATACAATAAAACGATGAAATCAGATTTATAAATATAACATATCATCAAAAAAAAATATGTTCATACCTAAATCACTTATAACAATTTGCCTATCACAATACCCAACAGATTGTCAAGAGTAAAAAATAATCGACTAATTAATGGGTCTGCAGACGATACAAATAATCACGTAAGACATGCCAAAAGCTATACAATACTGTAGGACTTGGGTTTAGTGGATTTTAATTTTGAAAATAAATTAAAAATCTTCAACAACTTTTCCAAAGCATAATTTTCATTATTCCAAAAACGAATGGCGTACTTGAATACATAAGTTCTTGTTTTCTTAAATTGTCAATATTTTATTGAATGACTAGCTGTCCCGCTCGGCGTTATCAGTGCCAAATATTAGTTTATTTTATAAATATTTTTTTGAAACAATCTACTTATTGTAATAGTAATATAATAATATGTAACTAATAACTATGGTTATTAACAAAATAAGAACTAGATATCAACACGTTTTTCATTAATTTATATAAAAATCCGAAATACATTTATCGCTCCACTCAGAATCTAATAGGTACTTAGAATTTTAAGTTATTTTAAAATAAATTTTTATCACTTTCAGAAGTTTTTATGATTACATTAAAATATATAATAATACAATGAAATCAGAATGATAAATATAACATATAATCAAAAATAAATATGTATACACCTAAATCACTTATAACAGTTTGATTATCACAATAACCAACAGATTGTCAAATATAAGAAATAATCGATTAATTAAGGCGGCTGCAGACGATACAAATAATCACGTATTACTGTGCGACTTGGGTTTGGTGGATTTTAATTTTGAAAACAAATTAAAAACCTTAAATCATTTTTCTAAAGCATGGTAAATTTTCATTATTCCAAAAATAAATGGAGTACTTGAATATATAAAATACATAAGATCGTGTTTTCTTAGAACTTACCTATAAATATATATTATTTGATGCACACACTTTAACTACATAGACACATATACTGTTATAGGCTTATAGCAATAATTAAGTTTTATAAATCTTATCGGTTTTTCTGTTTTTATTCTAACAATACTAATATATTACATCATTACAAATTATTTACAATTTAACTAATGGATTCTCAAAAGAAAAGAAAATTATTAGATAAATATTCTTATATAAGTTATTCTCTCTCACCAATATAATCTTTTTTTTAGAGAAATGTTAACAAAATATTTATTTTTTATTTTTTATTTTTTATTTATTTACGTATTAATTTTGGAAAGAACAAGACAGTTAGTTAGTATTTGATGAATGTCATATCCACAGTTGAGGATGGATACTCCTGATATAGAACTTCAGTAGGTAACTGAACCTGTAATGTGAACGAATTGGTAGTACTATAAGCAGGTACCTACTTGTTACAGTTACACCCTTACAACCACATTCCAAACTTTCGATGTTCTGATAAATTAAATGGTTAAAGAATGTTTTTTTTATTAATGTTATAATTTTTTCAAAATTACTTAAAATCGTTTAATTATAAAAATGTTTAAAAAAAAAACAGTCTACGAAAATGGATATTTATCCATAAAATATACATTTCTCACTACAAAATAATTTTGAAAGTATTCGTGATTTATATGAATTTAGTCAAAATATTATGAACTTTAATTGCTTATATAATAAATTTGTGCAATGTATCTTTAATGTTTTTCAACCGCTATTAAAACAAAGTATGTCATGAGGTACATTGTATTACATTTACAATCGTTTTGACTCGACAAATTTTTTTTTATTGATACTTATAGAAATAAACCTAAACAAAATCAAAAAATTTCTATGCATAAAATACCTTTAAAATAAACCAAATATTTAGAAAATGCCATCATGTTTGAAAAATTATCATAAAAACATTTGGTGAAAATGTGAAATATATCTAGTTATTAACAAAATAAGTACTCGGTTAAAAAAAAAAATTTTAACTAAACACATTTTTCATTAAATTATATAAAAATACAAAATACATTTATCGCTCCACTCAAAATCTAATATTTAGAATTTTAAGTTATTTTAAAATAAATTTTGGCTGTCGACTCGGGCGGTGTCTAGCGTACACAGTAGATTAGAATTGTAACGTTGTGGCGCCGAGTTCGGACTGCTGGGACCCTGGTACTTCTAGTCACTCATTATCTCCTCGCCGTTGGCCTGGAGTTTGGTGGTGTCGGCTGAGACAAACAATACTGGAGAAGGTTGCTGGTTGATCGCTGGAGCTCTGGGACAAGCTGGTGAATCTCGGATAGCCACCTGTTCTGGACGAACTCTTGCGCTCGGCGGCCGTTTGCGGTTGGTCGTCGAAGTTTGGCGGTCCCATAAATTCGTCGAAGGATCTCGCAGCAATCGACACAGTGGTACTTAAGCAAGTGGTGTGGTCTCGGGGTACTCGGTACTCGTCTTGGTGGCGGACGTCCGTGACTCAGTTTCGTAGGTCACCGGTCTTCTGGTCTTCTGTTTTGTTGTTGACGTTTTGAAGATTGTAATAAGACTAAACTATTTTCTCGGATAGTCACCGGTTTATACCCGTATCAGTATTTTTAGCTATCGCTAAAATATTATTCGTCTGTATTAAATAATATAATTGTTTATTCAACGTTTATTGTTATTAAAAAAAATAAAACTGTTATTACATTTCAATTGCACCTAAAAAGCACCTAAATCAATTAATTAAGTTACGCTTTATAATCGTTGCCACACTATAATGATTATTTACTATGGTACTATGCCTACAAGAACACTTTTTAGAAATGTAGAGACTTTTTACAGAATTGTTAGAATAAACATATCTGTACATTTACCAGTAAAGTGATAAAAATGGTAAAATAGCAAATTATTAGTGCTATATTTTTTATAAAATACGATTGTTATTTATATTGTTTTATACATACCAAATCGAGTTCTTTTGAATTATAACAATAAAAACAAAAATGGATCTTAACACGTTGACGTTTGACCATGTACAGTTAACTTTCAACAAGTCAAAACCAATTTTAAGTCCAAATCTTATAATGGTAAACCAGATGAATGTGTTAATGAATTTATTGAAAATTAAAATGTAATATCTTTAGCTAATGAGTAGTCTTATGATAAAACGATGTATCTCCCTATTTAACTCAAAAGTAACTCAAAGGCGTTCTATCAAAATATCGTCATAAATTACCCTACACGAACATAGAGCCAATTAGAACTAGCACTTAAGGAATATTTTATTTTGTCGGGAAGGACCGGAATGCTAAAACTAAAATAAACCAAAACAGTCTCACAGTTTTTGTAAATTTTCCTTATATTGTACTCATAAAGTAAACCCAAAAATTTTTATAACCCAGTTGCATTAATAAATAATTATACACTTTCTGAATTACAAACCAATTTGCGTTTATACAAGCAGTTAGTAAGATGAGATTGAAAATCAATATGGATAATACCAAAATAACGAAACTGTTAGATGGTGGAGACCAAACCAATACGGGATCCCGGAACTTCAAAAAAGTAAATGAATTCCAGTACTTAGGAGCTGTATTGAATACTTAAAATTACTGGGCTATTGAGTATGAGTGAGAATATTAAAGATAGAAAGAGCGTATTTTACGTGCGTGAAGTTGGCCCTTACACTTTTTCAAAAAAGTTTTGCACAGTGCCAATATTTTGCAAGTAATTAGCAAGAATTTGCAAGTCCAATCCCAAAATTTGCAATTCAAAAACAAAGGAGTTATAAGGGGTGGAACCGAAGAAGGGCTAACTTCACGCAGCCCTTACTTGTTCTCCAAAACTTTCGAAACTAGTGTCAAAAAACTCGTTATAATTTGCAAGAATTCGCAAGTCCACTCCCGGATTTTGCAAGTCAAAAAGACCACCCCTACGATTTTTCAAAGTTTTAACCCCAGCCCGTTCTTGTTTTCCAAAACTTTCGAAACTAGTTTCAAAACACTAGTTTCGAAAGTTTTGGAGAACAAGTAAGGGCTGCGTGAAGTTAGCCCTTCCTCGGTTCCACCCCTTATAACTCCTTTGTTTTTGACTTGCAAATTCTGGGATTGGACTTGCAAATTCTTGCTAATTACTTGCAAAATATTGGCACTGTGCAAAACTTTTTTTGAAAAAGTGTAAGGGCCAACTTCACGCAAGTGCGTATTTTTCCAATAAGCAAGATCTTAAAATCAAAAGTATTTTCCAAAAAACCAAGGCAAGATTGAATACGAAAATAATAATACCTACACATGGCTGCGAGGCATTAATTACCACTCTAGCATCACCTTAAGAAAACTAAGAACTTTTTAGAACAAAATATGGAGGATAATAAATGGACCAATTGATGATAACAAAAAAGCAATGAGGAGACGGGTTAATTTAACAAATAATTACAGGAAGAAATGGAAATGGCACCAGTCATAAGCTTCGTAAGAAGATAAAGGAGTCAATAGCTGGGATACATGTGGAAAAGAAATGGTGATAATATTATCATTATGAGTAGAGCGGCCCTGGAATGAAAGCCAATAAAAAAAAACCTTGGAGGTGGCTCAGAAAAAGATGGTTGGATGTTGTGGACCTTGATAGAATGAGGGTACAAGAATGGAGAGAGTTGGCTCAGGACTGAGAAAAGTGAAGAAACTTAGTGATGGCTGTGAAAACTCTTAAAGAGTATTAGGAACCAGGTGAAGAAGAAGAAGGAGTTAAATGTTGAAAAAAAAGTAACCATAAAATATTAGTATAGTATAGTATAGTATAAATTAAATTAAATTAGTCAACATAAAAAAAGGAAATTTTGCGGTACATTTGTTTTTTAATTAAATGTTCTTTTCTTATAAAAACTATTATAAACGATCATTCAATATTTAACTCAAAATATTATAAGATAATTCTGACGAATTCTCGACAACGTGTCACCCTATCCGGTTTATATTATGTACTAACATTTAATAATTATCGTGTTGCCTAGTAAACTGAAAATCAAAATAATTGTATAAAAAACTACATTTCTAATTCATTACAAAGTTATATATTTCACTAGAATTTTTATAATATTAAAATCTGTTCATAACAGTATAATGTCGTCTTTCAGTGAACCCGATACAACTTGGCATTTTTCCAGTGATGAACATGAACCATTATTAGAATTACCCTTAAAAGGTAAAATTAATACATACCAATTGTACAGTGGCCCACAATCACTTAAAACTGAGTTTTAAACCTTAATCTATAGACTTTAAACATAGTAAACTTAATTTGTTTATTAAAATAACGTATATAATATAATATAATAGAATTTATATGCTTATTTTAATTAAAGAAATTACAAAAACGTAGTATAATACACAACTAATTATCACGCCAAATAATTACGTATATTCATTCCAACCCAGTATTCATTAAAGCATAATATCATATTATTCCTCTAAATAATTTCTTTTTTTATATTTATTATCAAAAACCAAAATATAAGCTTATGATTGCACTATTATTTGTACCACTAATGTTTGTTCGTATACATTTTTCTTAGACTGTACACCAAATCAAATAAAAGCAAAACTGAAATTTTTAGAAAAAAATATTTTGTTACTTAGATGTGAATGCGAAGTAATTGAATTGAATTCGTTAAAAGTACAACCTGAGCTTGCCGCTACGAGTAAAATACTGATTTTATTAATACCTTGCAATTAGTACTATATTATAATATAATCATGTTAATTTATTAATTATATTAACAATAATATTATTAATGTTTTGGTGCTCAGACACAATTGACGTATCGTGGATGCCTTACGATTTCAATGCCGAAGTACTTCGTTTACCTGTAGTTAATAAAATTCCAAGAACATCGAGAGAAAAGTTTCGCCAGTCCGCGATTCTATCGAAATCGAATAAGACTGTTCTTGGCAGTATATATAGTGTTTTTAGTAATGCAAGTGCAGTGAATAAGTACGTTTAGTTTGAGCATTTACGTTGCATTAAAAAATAGTCTTTTTACTTCACTTGGCTTAGGTACCTTGAAGTACCCTATATGAATGCATAGAGAACAAGTGTGCAATATGACGTGTGTAGGTACTTGGGTACTTTTATAATTTTTAATTCTTGAGCAAAGTATGAGCATTTTTATAAATATAACTAAAAATAAGGTTGGACAAGGCACTTGAAAAAAAAACATCTGGATACATGTAATTATTGTACATCGTAAATTAACATCGGGTACGAACGAGCCACATTCGCAAGCAATATAATAATAAATAACGATGATGATTTAAAGTCCATTATTGTTCATTTCATAACTCATGAGATTATTTACCTAGGTTAACGGGGTTAAGCCTTCGACTTTTTAATCATTGCAAGCATTATCTGCCATCTTCTTATCAAAATTTAAGACCGTATCCCTAGAATAGCCATCAATAATTAGATAATAGGTACGGACAAGATATAGATAAGCATTATAAATAAAACATATAGTAATTAGTAGAACCCGTTTATAACGATCTTCAAGAAGAGAATTAGATAGTTATATTATCTGAACTTCGTTATATCCGGATAATTAAACAAACCATATTATATGTTTATGAATAAATATCGTGAATATTATGAATCGTCTTATCTGGAATATCGTTATAATCGTATAAGCGGATTCGACTGTAGTATGCAAATTAAATCTCTTAATCATAATATGACAATATGACATATGCCAATATTATGATTTAGCACGTTAATTTAGCACATTCGTTTGATGATATTATATATATATATATTTATGGATTGTACGGTTTCTTAACAGGATATCAATACATCAAGTGATTTCAGAGGTAGAAAGAGCCATAATAACCATGGATGAATATTTCGATAAAATAAACAATAAAGCTATGGAGAACCTCAATAAAATTGAAAACGACACTGAAAACATTGAGCTTGAAATTAATAGACAACTTCAATACATTGAAACCTTTAGGTTTGTATGTATTTTTCTTTTTAATAAAGGTTCTGATTTTGAAATATTTCCATGAAATTATTTTTTTCATAAGGAATTTGGTTATAGATGATTAGAAATGTAGAAATGATTATTGATTGCACACAAAAACACCGATAAATAATGACTTATCAACCAAGGTATATGAATTACAAATTACAATGTTAATGGTTATAAATTAGGTATAAAATGTATAATATTATCGGTTATCAGTTTTATGGGTTCACTTTCATGAAATATTTCAAGAAAATAAATTTTATGAAGTTTTAAAACTTTATAAATTATAATATATATTTTTTTAATTTGATCAATCGTAATAACGTAATAAATTACTAATTAGTAATTATGTATGATGTATACATATAGCATACATGAATGATATTTATATATTTATTATATTACCTAAATCTTTCAAGAAGTGCTTGTCTATTACAGTAGAATTTGCTTATAACGATCTTCAAGGGACCTATAGAATCAAATAGTTATTATATCAGAACTTTGTTACATCAGGATAATTATACAAATCATACTATATATTTATGAATAAATATCGTGAATATTATGAATCGTTTTTTTTCCGGAATATCGTTACATACGGCATCGTAATAAAGCGGATTCGACTGTAGTATAATTATTATAACAGTACACAAATATTATTATTAGGGCTAGGATAGTATAGGATTTTGCATTTTTTTTTAGGATTTACAGGACATAGCTTTTCAAGAACGAAATGTGATTTGGTCATATACGAGTCCAAATATATAGTTTTTATTTTACTTTTTTTTGCATTTTTTGTACTTTTATGGATTTAGGGTCATTTTGTAGCATTTTTAGGTCATTTTTTCAATTTTAACGGCATTTTTTATACTTTTTTGAAATCTAGGTAATATTTTTATTTTTTATACTTTTTCATTTACACTAGATGTTCTCGATAAAAGTTTTGAATTTGTAACAGAAATAATATCATATTCCATATTTCAATTATAAAGATAGTATAGAGAATAATCTTCGATACAAATCGAAATTTCAAGCTGGCCATTGCATGATAAGTCCAAACTTCAAACTTTATTATTCATATCAAGAAAATCCTAAATTAACATTTTTTTTGATATTTTTTTATAACATTATAATTTAAATAATTTTGTACCGAAATATTAATCAATAAATAATAATTAATAATTATAATGCATTTTTATAACATTTTAAAATCATTTTTTATTTTTTGGGCATTTTTAAGGCAATTTTTAGGTTATTTTAAATTTTAATGTCATTTTTTTAGGTTTTTTGGGTCATTAAAATACTAGCCCTAATTATTATATATATTATATATATAATGTTATAGTTACAACAAAATTATGATATTTACGTATTTTTTTTTCTCTAATTTAATTATAATATTTTTTTAATATTTTTTACATATTATGGTATTATTTTTATATTTAAAAAATATTTTAATACAACTATTATAATATAATTGTCATAATATTTGTTCCATATTTAATTAATAATAATATTATTATATTTTTATTTATGGTAATATTAATATAATAATTTATTTATCATAATATAATATTGTTATAATAATTATTATGTTTATATACTTATACATAATGTATATGGATGACGCGCGGGTGAAGTGAATAGGTTAATCAATGAAACTCAAACTGTATAATACACTTAAACTGTGGGTAGTTCGGAAACCAAAGATATGGCACTTTTTTAATTTTGTTGTCACTTTTCAGCGTTGACCAATGAGAAAGGTTCCTTGCGACGCAGTCGCCGTCCCGTTACAAAGCTCCTTTTTATCAATTTTTATAATAATTATTATTTATTACTAATACGATTTTTAAAAAAAATGTAAATCCATAAGTATGCGTTTCGTACTTGTATTTCGTTTGCAGCGGTATAAATCGTGTTAGTAATTTTAATATTAGTCATTAAATGTGAAACATTAAATTATATCATGATTTTGCTACCTGGGCGAGTACCCGACTACAGCGACGCATCGCAGCGGTATTATGAATTCGGCTGTAGGTGTGTTGCTGCCCAACTTGTCGTTTCCGGTGTTGGAGACAGGTGAATTCCGGCCCGATAATATTTTAGCCGTAGATTAGTTGCGGCCCGACAATATTTAGCTGTAGGTGAGTTGCTGCCCGAGTAATTATCATTACCTATGTAGTAGTATGTATCTATATATACCTATTACCGATGTACATGGCAGATGCAGTTTTAGATATACTTAGGGATAAATGAATAACGATTTTTATAGATTTTGAACCAGCAATACATAGTGCTGTAGCGGGAGTCTTCCCTAATGCACAAATAAGAGGATGTCGATTTCATTTAGGGCAAAGTTGGTGGAGGAATATCCAAAGTTTAGGACTTACCTACTAAACTATACAATGATAACACACACGATCATTATTTAAAATATTTTTTTGGATTGCCATTTTTGGAGCTTAAAAACGTCAGAAACAAAAAAAATATTATTAATATATAAATGCTTTTATTTTATTTAACATAATATTATATTATACGAGTATTATATTCTTGAAACGACAAATATTAATATATGACAATATTATTACGTAATATTAATAAATTTATATTGTGATGTTTACCATACATACCTACTATATAGTATATATGTATGTAATATATACATAAATGTATGGCCGAAATTTGTACGTACCTCTCTTAAACCCGGGCCGCAATTCGTACGTATCCCTCATAAACCCGGGCCGCAATTCGTACGTTATTTAGGTATTGGGCCGTAACTCACCAACACCGATGAATTCATAATAATTATTGTGTTATCATTATATTGTACGCATGGTATTAATAATCACAACCAAAAATTGTTGTTACTAATAAAAAAGTTTTTGACTTCTGCCCAAGAGAGAAAGAACTCGTTACACGCATCCGACTGACATCCGATTTTATCCAGAGCACCCAAATATTTTTAATATTATAGACATACTTTTACAATCTCAAGTGAAAATATGACTGAATAACCAGTCCATATGGAACTGATCTATATAATGCACACTAAGTTTTTCGTATAATACGTGTATTTATTGTATTGTCTAAATGTGTAAATATTATCAAACAGGACGAACGTCTTGGTGGCCGGCGTTAACAAGTTTACCAAACGCATACCGGCCGATAAATTTGGGAAATTCATAAAAAAAAAATTAATGTCGACCTCGATACACCTGAATGATCTCCAATTCAGAATAACCGATGCCATCAGCGAGCAGCAGATGTTGCAAGAAAGATATGTGACTTCCAAACATATTCGGGAAACAGTATTTGAAACGGACATGCATAACGTCAGGATGATGAACAAAAAACTATTGAAAGAACAAATTGAAATGTCAACAAAGAATCAACAACTTAATCGTCACCTAGGTATGGATCCGTATTATATTTTCGCCCGATAATAGGGATACAATTTTTCTTGGGCACTTGTAACTTTTAAAGTATATTATTATATTTTATACACTCAATCACATTTTCAAATGCAATGTTTTCTGCAAAAAATAATTATTTTAATAGCAATAATATCATAAAAATATAAAATACACCTATAGATATGTAGGCTGACGGTCTGTCTTCACTCAGAATCGTTTTTTGTATACAATGGTTTTATATCATTGAATTAAAATTTAACAAATCTATTACAGTCGACACCCATTGTACAGTAGAGCGGTTCCCACTTTTTTGTATTTTTTTTATTGATTTTTTATATTTATCAAATTCTAGTTTTTTACTCAAGCTATTCAAGTGCACCTTAACTATCATATAAAAAATCCAGGAATTGTTATACTTCACATAATTTGTTTTAAGAAATTACGAGTCAACTCAATAAGCACTTAAAATCAAAAATATAGCATAAACACCCAAAATTGCCACGAATTGATTTACATTCATATGCAAATATACTAAGATTTAAAGTGCTTTTAGTATTGGCAATTGCATTTATAAAGTTGTATATCATATTAATTTATTATATTGATAAAACCATATAGGTACAAGTGGTACTACATTATCACTGTTCATTTGCATATTTTTTTAACAGTTCATTTTTAAAATGTATGTATAGGTGTCGTTCGTCAAGATTATTTAAAGAAAAAATATGATTTGGAAAAATTCGAACTTAGTTTAGGCTTACCATCGTTGGACGCAGAAATCAAACGTTATAGGAATAAATTACTAAAACTAAAAAAACCTATTGCTCATAAGGTAAAAATTGTTAATTTCCGGCATTAGTTTTATAATAAATATATATTTTTATAAACTCCTTGGTGCAAATAGGGTGTTTTGACCTCCAAATATAGGCCAAGTCCCCCCCCCCAGTTCAAAAGCTAGTAATAAGTACTAATTGTTATAGGCTGTAGTACTAAGCATGTTATGGTGACGGTGAAGGGGCTTGAGCCCCTCCCCCCAAATAAAATGTAGGCTATTTGCGCCAATGCACGTACCTATACCTACTATAATTATAAAATCAATGATAATAAGTATACTCAGATATATCGAATGTAATAATGCAACGTAGAGTATGAGTATAAAAGTGAAAATGAATATGCAATATTAATTTTTGTGATGTATTCTAAAATGTAGATACCTGTAGTGGTAGAGAGTCACAATAATTATAGGAATGATATAGATTATGATATACATGATGAGGACGATGATAATGATGATGATGATGATGATGATGATGATGATGATTATGGCGGACTGTACCAAAACGATACAATATCCATTGAAAGTATAGTAAGTATATTATGTTTTATGGAGTTTAAAATAATAATTTACACAAAGATTAACAGGCAGTTCACATTTATAAAAATCATAAAATCCTGATATGTGTTTTAAAGTACTTAAATTGTATTACAATATTATATTATATTATATCGTTATAAATGAGTCTATTATTTTTTAGGACGACCGAATTAATCACTACCTTGAAGTTAAAAGGTCCATCGAAAAGACAGAGAGAGAGATTAGATCGGTGAGACTGAAATTAGATCGACAAAAAAACTTGTACAAATGTATGTTTAAAATTGAAAAACTTAAAATGTTATAACCTAATCCTATTTTATTGAGTTGAATGTATTCTTATTCATGCTTTTTTATAATCGGTAAGTAAAAAAATTATCAGGCATCTCATACTTGTTGTATGTTTTCCTTGACTAAGTGAAGTATTTACTTTTTTTCCATACTTCATTTTTATACGATTTAAAACATTTTATTATACTTTCCTTCGGACAACTACCGAGCTTCGCCTTTTAAAATGTTTTTACAACATATTTCAATTTTATAATTGCGAAGAATTATAATATTCTATACAATTATTGAGTTGACAAAGATAAAATATAATATTAAAATAAAATAATAGTATTTATAATAACATGAATCGTATTAGACTGATGTATAAAAGTAGATATGGGAGTGGTTGGTATCCTATAGTTGGAAAATGTAATTTGAACAATTTTTATAGGTTGATAATTAAATTATAAGCATAATGTTTAGCTGTAAACGTATATTCTGCATAAGTCGTATTACAGTAACTGACAATTGTACCTTAAGCTAAAGAATGGTAAAGAATTGCATAGAAATATAGAATTTATTAATTATTTAATCGATAGCGTTATAATAGAAGGTTATTACGAAAATAGTTGTTACTTATTGCTATTACTTATTTTACTGTTTATGTATACGAATTAAGAACCAATTATTTAATCACTTACAACCTAAGAATTCACTATTTGGAGAGCAGTTAAATTTTTTTTAGGGTGGGTGGTGTCACTTAATTTAAGAAAATTAAATATTTTGAATAAAATTGGGCAGCATTTTTATTAAGTGTGCGCCAGTGAATTTTATGGCATCTTCTTTAGAAGAGATTGGAAGTGAATGCGTGCCAAATTTGAGAATGGCACAGGCACTCACATAATTAATGGTAAATGAGCAACTAGTGATAACTGATAAGGCTTCACCTTTAACAGAAGTTCTGGGATATTCGAATAAATCTAATAAATCTGGAGCATGTGACAAAATTGAGGTGAACAAATCCTCAAATCCCTGCCACTCAGTAAGTACTCTAGAAAACGAGGGAAATTTACGTTTCGGTAACTGAACGCATGATAAATTACCAAAATTACTACATTGCTGAATTGTGCTAGATGAAAAATAATCTGATACCGGTGACAGTGGAAAATTATCTATAATTATATAATTATATATAATTATCCATCTCAACATAAGACCTTTTTCGTGGGAAAATCGAAGGTCGTATCTCAATATAAGACCTTTTTCGTGGGAAAATCGAAGGTCGTATCTCAATATAAGACCTTTTTCGTGGGAAAATCGAATGTCGTATCTAATGACATTGTATTCGGTCATGTTAAATTAATTAATATAGGCAGAATATGGGGTTTGGGACCCTTTTTTATAACAGCATAATGTCGAAACCTATTAAGGATCTCAAAATTTAAAATAATAAGTATGTTAGGCCCCCAATCTATATACACTAGTTTCACCAATGATCCTTGAAGGATTAAAGAAAAATAAATCAATTTAAAGTAATGTTCATCAAGTTTAATAATGTAATAATATAACATAAATTACAAGAAGTATAACAAAATGAAATAAACTTATTTTATAATCAAACAAATACTTAAATTATAATAATATTCATTAGTTTTACAACATTTAAGATTTAACAAAATGACATAATAAAAATAAGTAATACAAAATAATTTCAACCAATTCCTTTTTTGATTCTAAAGAAAAAAATACCCAATTTATAATGTCCATTAAGTTTAACAATTTAATGAAGTAACATTAATTACAAGAAGTATAACAAAATAAAATAAACTTATTTTATAATCAAACAAACACTTAAATTATAATAATATTCATTAGTTTTACAAAATTTAACGAAATTACTTAATAAAAATTAGTAATACAAAATAAAATCAAACAATCCTTCTAGAATTTTAAAGAAAAAAATACTCAAATTATAATAAGGTTCAGCTAGTTTAACAGTTCAATACAATTTAATGATATAAATTATATTGTGAAGTAAAACTAAATAAAATAAACACAATTTGCATTCAAAATAATACTTAAAATATTATAGGATCATAAAATAAGAAGGTATAACTACCTAGAAGTTAGAGATTTGTAAAATGCATGGTAAGTAGTTGGAATAAGACCCATTTCACATAACGATAACAAGTCATTATACTTTGCTTTATTAATTGCAATTTTTTCAGTATACGCTTGTACAGGTAAACAACGAGGCTGATATCTGCCCTTTTGTTTTTTTTGTTTTATATCTATTATAATAAAATCTGGTGAGGTGAGGTTATATTTTATACTAAGAATAAATGGTTTATCAAAGGTGACCATTATTTCTTTGATGCAACTCCATCGAATTTGGCAACCATCAACAGTTTTAGTCCAATTGTATGACTTATCTTCAACGATTGGCTTGAAGTTCAAAAAATCTTCATTTGATACTTCGGTTACTAGGTATGGTTTGCCAGTGACTTTCGCACACCTCACCAAGGTTATCCATTGAACAGGAACATAAATAGTTTTTCCTTTTTTGGAATTCTCAATACACGCATGCATAGAATCCCCTTCGTTTTGAGTATGTCCTCTTTCGAGGAATCGATGAATGATTTTAACCTTTAATGTGAAAGCAGCATACTCCCACATAGAAAATAAAAATCTGTTCCGATTTTGTCCTCCACAATTATCGGAATAGAAAATAAATTCAGTTACTCCATCTTTTTTCATCATCGTCATGAATTTAAACAAACAAGTGGCTATTTCATTAGCACCCCTTTTGGCCTCAGCCTCGTTCCACATAAAACAATATCCTAATTTTTTTGCAATGTCAAAGATGGTAAAGTTATATGTAGCAAATTTTCTTTTATAGTAAAAGTTGCTCACCTCTCCTTGTGGAGTGGTTAAAACCTTTTCCAAATCGAAAGCTGCGACACACAAATTAGGTTCACTAATTCCACGTTGTTTATCATCAAATTTCTTTTTCCTAGCAATATCTTTATTTGATAGATGTTCATTGTAATCAATTTGCTGTGATTCTTTCTCTTCAGGAGTTGAAATTTTATACTTTTCACATGTATCACATAGGTCTTTCTTGGATTTGAAAAAACTGATATTAGAGAATGTATTAAAAATGTCTTGGTACTGTCGAAGAGTCACATTTTGTGTTTTTTCACTCACTTCTTTTTTTTTCACCTATTCTAAATACAAGCGACGCATTTTGGAAATGTTTAGGTCTGAATCCAAATATTGTTTTTTATTGTTTTCTCTTGTATAATGTGAATCAACAACAGGAAATAATGAGATATGTTCCTGAACACATTCTTTTATTTCATTTGAAATTCTAAAAGGTCTGTTTGAGTGTCTTCCTCTTTTATCAGCCTCTATAGTTGGTGATAGTTCAAGTTTTGAACTTACCGTGCTTACAATCTTTTCTGATATAGAAAGTGTTCGTAAAAACATGGTTTTACATACTTGAATTTCATCTTTTTCCAAAGGAAAATAATATTTCCTTGAGAATTTTCTTCGCGATATCAAAGATCCTACTTTTTTTCAGTAATTTTTACCCATCTAGCTATAAAATCCCACTGTCTGGTATGGTCTCCTAACTGCCAATATTCACTGAACAGATTCTTCCGGATTTCTTCGCTAAGTTTATCCATTTATTTTAATCTACATTTTTTACATGGTGGTCCCATAACTTTTTTCTTCTTAAGGATCCTTGATCTATTTACATACTCTTCACCGTAGTTTAAATGTTTTTTTGCCTTTACATCTATCCATTCACTCTCATTCCTAGTTTTTTTTCTTGTTAGTTTCTCCTTTGGTGTGATTTTTCTTTTTTTTCTATTTGTACTATTTAAGTTAAGCCCCTGTAAGAAATAATTGTGTAGGTAGGAATATTGAGGAAAGTGCTTGAAAATTATAATATAAATAATTATCATAATAATATTATAATATAAAATGATATTTGTACATGTAAAAAAAAACATTATCATTATTAAAATTAATATTTTTTTGAAGAAATTTTAGTTTGATAATTATTAAAAAATAATTTTTAAGTAACTACTAACTATTATATATTTGTATGAATTAAGTTATCTAATTGCAAGTTATGATCAAAAACAGTTGTAGGTAGTAAACAATTATTATTGTTCAAAATATTTATTTTTTTTTTTTTAACATAAATTTATTTTTAAGCTTCAGACAATTTTTTCTAAAACCTTTCTTCAATAAGTAAATGTCAAAAATGAATTCAAAAGTTATAGTATTATAAATATTAATATTATATTATTATATTAGATATCTAGGTACCTAATAACAAGGTACAATGGTAAACAATTGAATTACAATATTTTACTTACATGACTTGAGTTTGATTCATCAATATCTACAGGATAAAAATAACTGGCATCTGGTTGACCCACAGATGCATTATACTCAGGATCTCTGTCACTGTCATAGTCATTAAAACTGTTATCACTGTCAATAACTTCTTCACATACCAATAATTTCTAAAGTTAAAAACATGCAAATATATTAAAAAGTATCTACTCATTGTTTTTCTTTAAATAAATAATTCAAAATATTAAATTCTATAGAATTATAATACTTGAAGTAATTTAAATTATCAATTTAAGTATTTAATAATATAAAAGTATATTATTATTTAAAAAGGAATATATTATGTATTTAATAAAAATAGGTACAACAACAATTATACAAAACTAATTATTAATTATCACTCAAATTCTCATATAATATATTCTCACTCATTTCTTATATATATATATATATATATATATATTTATAAACAATTTATTGTATCTTTTTAAAGGGTAAAAAAAAATTTTATTGCAACATTTTACTTACGTCTAAATCACTTTTTGATGTTGATTTGTCATTGTCTTCAATGGTAATATTTTTAAAGATGTCGTTGTTTTCACCCTCATTCTCAGATGCATTAGATTCACATGAACTTATACATCCATACTCATATGTATCTAAAATACTACAAGTGCTAGAAGTATCACTCAAGATGTTATCCTATAAAAGGTGTCAATAATAGTATAAATTCTTCATTTGAATAGCATAATAAAACATTAAAAACAGATATAGATAGACTGTAATATTTAAATTAATAATAGTATACTTACTTTCGGAAATTGATCCATTGTTGTACTAATACAGTCAATATTTTATGTTTTCTTATAATTAACAGATTATTATAAATTATAATTAAAATCTTGCTAACAATCAAATTCAAGAAATACAAAATTACTATGGATGGCGTTTTTTTTCAAGTTATCAACATAACCACACTTTTATAAAAATAATAAACATTATAATATTAAAATGATTAACAATAATAATTATTGTCATTGTCATTATTATCATTTTATATTAATTATTAATAATATAGTCGGAGACATTGGTTTAATTTTAGATTCTTTTCTAAACATACGACCTCCTTCGGCGGTAAATAATATTTCAAAAAGGTCGTAACTCAAGATACGACTTTATTCATCGGAAACCGTAATTTGGGGAGATTCAATAAAATATTAGTTTAAAATATCTTTGGAATAGCTAGAGATACGACTGTTTTCTTGGTCGATAAAGAAAAAAATACTCTATCAGAATGCAGTCGTAACTCAAAAACGTTAAAAATGGAGTTACGACCCTTTTCGTTGGAGGTGTCGCAATGGTGACAACTTCAGCACACAACCACGGGCTCGTGGAGTACAGACGTACAAAAGATAAATAATATAAACATTGATAACAACAAATGATGCTGGTATCTCCACAATGTAATACAAATATGGATAGGACATCACAAATTGAGGCCATTATATTTTCGAGCTCATAAACTAATAACTAATTGATGACGTTTGTGTACATTTTTGTATAATATGATACCCTATTATATAAGTACTAGGTGTTCCTCCCGTCGTTTCCCGGGCAAAAGATTAATCTCAAGCAACTAGGCCCCATAGGTAGGCAACCCCACTGCGTCGGATCATGGACAATATACAAGCAGTATATTATCAGGTAAATAATCTACCAGCGATGGATTGAAGTCTCCGCTATAGGTACATAAGTAAAATCAGAATTAGGTACACGAAAATGATAGCGACGGTGGTGACATGTGCCGAATATTTGATTTTTTTTATAAATGTATTTATTTATTTAGTAAAAAAATGTATATTCCATATTTCGACTAATTTTAATAGTAATAAAATATATAATCAATAGCAAAGGGTCACTTGGTTGAGCGTGTCGAAGGTTTTGCCATGACAGACGCGCTGGTCAGTGGTGCCAACAGTCACAGGATGGACCGATAAGGATAGAGAATTCCGGAGATGACCGGAGAAACCACCACAGCCTCAATTGGAATCACTTGATCACTGCTTATAACTGCATGTAATCCATGTTTTTATTATCTGTGGATAATTTTAACATTTTTTACAATACGGACCAAAACGAACAATTTATGATAATTGTCTGTAAATTCAACCTGTTTAACCTGGCAACACTGCCAGGCCACCTAACCTAGTAATATTGCTCTAGTGCTTTGTTCATCATGTTCATTTGTTGAGTGCTCGCCATTCGCCACAACGCCACGTAGATATCACGTCATTGTATTTTATTTTGCTTTAATAATAACAATTTAGAACCAATTTCCTATTTTTTTTTGTTATTAATCGCACTGGACTAGTTGCATCGACCCCGTGTTTTCGGAAACTGATAATTCACATCAACGACGAAAAATGCATGCGTAAGTTAACTTTAGTTCAAACAATTAAATGCATTGTGTTTACTCTCGTAGCTGGGGTTTAACATATCTATGTAATGTATGTAATTATTAAAATTAATTATGAGTTATCATACTTATATACCTATATTTAAATAGTACCTACGTATAACCACAAAGCAATATAGAAGTGACACTCTGCTTGGTGCCGATCGACGGAGGTTTGCGTGTGTAGTTATGAACGATTTCTTATACAATAACAGTATCCTGGTTTGCTATTTGCTTACGTTCTAAACCTATAACCTATAATTTATAATTTTTCGCTTTCCGCAGTTACACGTATAAGAATGATTTCAAATATTTTAAAACATTACATACAAACTAAAATGGAAAAAAAATGCATTCCGTCGTGCGGCCACGCCCTCCACTGTGGTGGGGACACAGTACCGTCGCTAACAAAAACTGGTCGTCACGATTTCATTTTGAACAGAGTTTAGTTTATTATTATAATGGTATCAATTATTGAAAAATATGATATGGGCCGTTCGCTGATTCTGATAAATATCAAAATAGCAGTGCCCATAAGGTCAAGGCCATATCCCCATTTTTTTTGAATAGCATTAAGACTTGGTGAGTGTCATACCCCTGGTATAACCTATCTTAATCTTCTCTAAATTGCGGCAGCAAAAACATTATAAGATGACCACTAAAATATGATGGAGTATTTTTTGCTTATAATTTATAAGTTATAACTGAAACATTATTCAACTAATGACTTTGAAAATTATGCTATGTACCCGTAGTACATAACATATATTACTACTATGTAAACGTCAAGGCATATATATAGTAAAGCCTAAAAAGCAATTATAATAAATAAATGTAACTAATATTGATAAAGTACAATGACCTCGAAAGGAATAGTAAAACTAATCGTGGGAATAGGCCTACATAATTCTTGGAACTATTAAAATAAACTAATAGACTATCTACAATCTACATAATTAATATTGTAAGAAACGAAAGAAACTAATCACACTAAATCACCAAAACCCTTAAGAACCTGTATAGAAATTGAACCACCAAAAAATATAATAATAATGAGTGAAATACTAAGAATTGTAAATATATTGTTTTATCATTATTGCAACGATCTATAAAAATCGTGACCATAGAGAGAAATATTTTATATTAAAATAATATAAAATATAAAGGCACAGTAACGCGACCGCAACAACATCCGGCACGTGCACACATTGACGTCAATCGATGCATCGGACCGACAAAGCGTGGGAGCCTTCGAAGGACTCTTGTACCAACACTGGAGGAGTACGGGGATGCCATATATAAGGAAGCCCGAAACGGCCCATATGCAGACGTGATCTACCAAAGCAAGCGCGAGCACCTTCACGTCCATTTTTACATTGAACCAATTATTTGGACTTAGAATATTTTCAACGAATTAATTAAATTAGACTTAGAATATTTTTGACTCAAGGCATAATATTCTAAGGACTTGGGAATTGAATTCGTTTGAGTATCTAACTCTAAATAATTTTACAGTATTAAATTAATTCATTTTGCATATTTTAAATAAAAACACTTAGTATATTCTCACAAGTCGTACAAATTATTTTAACAAATCCTAGCATCCACATCCAAAAGTCGTTGTACGCCTGTGGGCCGCTACAATTATAAAAGCGCATAGCCTATGCCAATTTTGATACGTTGATACATTATTCTAACGATTTGGTTCATTCATAAGGCCTGTAAGCTTAAATAAAAAACATTAAAATATTTACATTTTTAAAATGGGAATGTTAAACCTAACCGGTTTACAGTTTATGTACACTGTATATTAAACACTGTCATATTGCTACGCTTTATTTTTTTTCACTTATCTTCTATCATTACTGTACACAATTGTCATATTATTATTGAATTGTTGCATTAAACGGTTTTAGTGACTCACGAACTACTGTAAAACTAAAAACCAATGTATGAAATTGTAGAATTGGATTTAAGATATAACTGAAAACTAGTTATCTTACATGGACAATTTAATGATTTCAACCCTCTTATCGTGTAAATTGTATTACTTGATTAGTTATTGTAGGTATCTCATATAATTAAATATATTTTTAGAATGGTCATCCATAAAAATAATGGCTAAGAAACAAGAAGATATGTTAAATGAAATGCTCGCTAAATGGGTACCATAGAACACCGCAAATCCAACTATTATAAGTAAATAAGTGTGAAGGATTATGATCAGAAAAGAGTATAGAATTAAATTCACAGAATGTTTAGGCGTATTATTCGTACCTAGGTACTTTTTAAAAATGTATTCAAGGAATTTATGTATATAATATGCATTTTTAAACTGCACAACATAATTTATATCATACATAAATACAACTTCAATAAAATTAATATCTACAATTTGATATTTATTCAAAACTTTTATAATTAGAAGTGACGGTTTAAATTAAACTTTTGGACCTAAAGTTGTTTTATGTACAAATTATTATATTAATTTTATAATTACTTGATAAAAGATAAAAAGATATATATTAAGTTTTTAAATTTAACACATTCGGCCGGGCATGAGCGCGTCAGTTGCATAAAACTCCTTTTTCTATGTAATAAACTTATAACTAAACATCATCAGTGTTGAATGTATTAAGTGATCACTGACAGTGTCTGCTCGGCTAAGGCCGCGGTGACAAGTACGCGGCCGAGGCCCTGAGCTTTTTTGTTCTTACTTTGTTATCAGGCCCCCTTTCCCAAAAAAAAGCGATCAAAATAGCGTCACATCCACCATACACGATACACGGAATCGTAGGCACGACAAAGTGTAGAACTTGGTTTTATAGGATTTTCCAAACAATTATCTTAATGTGTATGTTGTACGTTGTACAACGTGTAGACTCTACACTGTAGACGGTAGACCATGAATAAATAGATCTAGAATAGAATCTATTTTGTCATGGTGTAGACGTGAAGACGTGTAGTCCAAGTGTACAACGAGATCAAGATTGAGAGTGCATAAAATCCATCGTACAACAGGGTTTGCCTTATATACGACAATTTGTAAGTTGTAACAAGTACATGTGTAGGTTAAGGCTCCCGTAGGATAGGTTTGATCTAAATCAATTTAACAATATAATCAATGGTAATACGTGTTGAACATATTATTATAATATATTAAATTATAATAATATGCATTTTAGTTGATATGTAGTTGTACGTATGATATTTTAATATTGGCCATTCAACAACTAGGTTTTTCTATTTTTAGTACAAAATACCAATCACCGATTTATGTGCATTATTTGTTCATTATATTTATATTTTATTTCTATACCGTCTTTTTGTTATCGTTGACAATCTGAATAAACGAAGTCAACACAGTCAATATGTATAGGTGAAAATTTTAAAGTGGATATTCTAAAATAAAGGCGAAGCAGAGGCAGGCCTTATTGACATGCGCAAATGACAAAAATCATTAAAAAATTTGTATAATTTGTAACGTCACGTAATGTTAGGTCTCTTGTTTTGTTAAAGCTATTATATTATATTCACCGGTGTAAGTACTTTTTCCCTTTTTACTTATGAATACATACATTTTGTAGGAAAAAGTGTCAGCAATAAATTTAAAAAAAAAAAATTTTGCCCCAAATTGCTTTTATAATGTACACGTCTAATTTTCCAAAATAAATAAGTAGGTACTTACTTTTGATCAAAAAATAATTTTTTTTTTATTTTATGTAATTGAACCACTGTATTTGCTGCACAACTACAAATGTTATAACTATATAAAATGTAAATCATTTCAGTAGAAATATAATACCTATAAAAACTTTAATCAGACAAATTAATGTCTGTTAATGATTAATTTAAATCAATCATATAATATCTTCATTAGTTTCATTAGCTTCATTTGATTCTATCGGTCTTAATTCTTAAAAGTTTTTTAATGTCCTCTGAAAATTCTTGTGCATATTTTGGGAAAGTATTCCGCAAGGATGACATATATGGATCGGATGTAAATAATAAAGTATACAAGTAACTGCAGTTACAAGATCATACAGTTCTTTTTTTTCTTTCTTGCTTTTCCTCTCCATAAGGTATACGTGGTAAAATGTTAACCCCGGTAACCGTATCGTGGAGCCGTGAGCAACCAATGATTATTATTAATCATATCAACTCGGTAACCGCATTCCGGAGCCGCAGTCCATATATACGATGTTTATCCCCTAATATCTCCCCAATCCTCCTGTAATATTATTATTTTGTGCACCTGCCATGTGCCAATTTTTATATTATTTTGTTTTATGCATTTGCCATGTGCCAATTTTTATATTATTTTATTTTGTGCACCTGCCATGTGCCAATTTTTATATTAATTTATTTTATGCACTTGCCATGTACCAATTTTTATATTATTTTGTTCCTCAAATATAAATGAACATGATAACCCTAACTTACTCTTTCTTTTTATTTTTTATTTAAAATCTGTACAAAAACCCGTAGGTTTCGCCGACATATCTCCGGCCATCACGCGGCTCAGCCCATGTGTCCCCCTTGTGAGGTGGGTGGATATCGAACCTTAAAAAAGCACGAAGTCTCACAAATTGTTTTTTAATTTTAATTTATTTTAATAAATTGTATTTATTATGTTATATACCTATTATTTATCATCTATATCTATATATATAAAAATGGAGCCAAAAAGGTATAACAATTCATCAATTGAAAACAGCTGGCCCAGATTTGGCTCAAATTTTTTTTCATTAGTTCATAATTGCCAGGAGAAATTTCTTATGTAAAGAAAAAACATGAAAATTGTGCAAAAAAATTGGAAAATTTGAATATTCTGTCTTGCCAGTGGCGCCATCTATCTATTAATTATAATTTTAACCTAAATTTTAGACCACTGTCGAAGTGTTTTTCATGTAGGCACCTACCTAAATCTGATTTCACTCACGCAAATTATGGGGTTGACAATCCACCGCAGGTGGATTGCCTACCTGATAATTTACTGCTAGCATAATAGTTTGCATTAGGTATTCATTTTTTTTAATGTGCAACGAAGTGCACGGGTTTAGCTAGTAATATATAAAATGCATATCAAAAATGTATGTAATGTCATCAATTGAGAACGGCTGGGCTGATTTTGCTCTAATTTTTTTTTCAGTTGTTCCTAATTGCCAGGAGAAGGTTCTTATAGGAATAAAAATAAAGAAAATTGTGCAGAAAATTGGAAAATTTGAATATTCTATGTCTTGCCAGTGGCGCCATCTATCTATTAGTTTTAATTCTAACCTATATTTTAGGCCACTGTCGAAATGTTTTTTAATGTACCTACCTAAATCTGATTTCACTCACGCAAATCACATCCACCGCCATTCATTATATTGTTATATAAATTGTAATAGCATGTATTTACTTTTTGATCATTTTTCAGGTGAGCATTAAGACTATTAAAACTCTATTTTCATCATTGATGAACAATAAAACTCATTTTGGATGTGTTGAGAAAATAATGAACATTTTTAACCGAGGTTACATATAAGTATTTCCTCTCAGAATGTTTTTATATCACATACAATCATTTATAACTTATTATTTAACATAATATCTATTACACTATTACAGTGACCTACCTACTCAATCATTTTACATTTAATAGTAAATATCTACTCTACTAACAGTGTCACAAAACGGTTGTCTACTTATTCACTTTTTAAATTCAATGTGCATCATTTTTGGTTAGGTAATTAGGTAAACTCAGAATCTCAGTCCTCGGAAACTAAGGATTTCTAATTTTACTGCATCTAATTTAACGTTTTATCAAACTTAGATATTTAAAATGGGTCAATGTGACCTGTCTTGTAAAAATTGTATTTAAATACAAATACATCCAATCAAATAGTATTTAAAATACATTTCAAGTACTCTTAAGAAAAATTATTCAAAAAAATATATAAATACTGGGCATGTTTTTAAATACTTACTTTTTAAATTTTACTTATTTATTATAACACAAGTAGTTATGCTAAATTAATTTTGTAATCTAATACCCAACTAATAAAATTGTAATAGTACACATATGTATCATTAGAACGTTGTACTATAGAGATACCTATTTAATTTTAAACTGAAAAATGAAGAAAAAATAATATGAATTTATAATTTTCAATTCTAAAATACCTACATTAATAAAATTACAAGTGAAAAAATACAAACAAAACAATCTGATAATTATCAAAAAAACATTCTGAAAGTGACAAATATTTTTTTTGAATTTTGAAAAGAATATAAATAAAAATACCTATTGACTTTCAAATAAATAATTGTTTACCTACATAATATTTTGTATCTTATATATTATACATATGCTATGTACCCGTAGTACATAACATATATTACTACTATGTAAAACATCAGGGCATATATATAGTAAAGCCTAAAACGCAATTATAATAAATAAATGTAATTAATATCGATAAAATATAATATGATACAATGACCTCGAAAGAAATAATAAAACTAGTCGTTCGCATAGGTATTCACTATTCCTGGAAAAACTCTTCTAAAATATAAACTTGTTATCGTAGGAGAAGAAATCTGATCTATCACGAAATAGGAACGATAATATCAATAATGTATAAAAAATTGTATATTATAATATTATTGATAATAGAGAGAAATATTTTATATTAAAATAATATAAAATATAAAGGCACAGTAACGCGACCGCAACAACATCCAGCACGTGCACACATTGACGTCAACCAATACATCGGACGACAAAGCGTGGGATGAATCGAAGGACTCTTGTACCAACACCGGAGGAGTACGGGAATGCCATATATAAGGGAGCCCGAAACGGCCCATATTCAGACGTGATCTACCAGAGCAAGCGCGAGCACCTTCACGTCCATTTTTTCATTGAATTAATTATTTTGGACTTAGAATATTTTCAACGAATTAATTAAATTGGACTTAGAATATTTTGACTCAAGGCATAATATTCTAAGGACTTGGGAATTAAATTCGTTTGAGTATCTAACTCTAAATAATTTACAGTATTAAATTAAATCATTTTGCATATTCAAATAAAAACACTTAGTATATTTTCACAAATCGTATAAATTATTTCACAAATTCTACCATCAACATCCAAAGGTCGTTGTACGCCCTAGGTCCGCTACACATAATATATAGTATTGAAAGCTTATAAATTATCTAGTGTTACTCACGTTAAAATTACTTTTATAATTACCTATTTATTCAAAACTAGAATGCTAGTGTAGTAGTGTATGCTAGCTAAATGTGTGTTTGTTGTGTAAAAGTGGGTATAATATATGTATGCGTGTTGCAAGTAACCTATGCTTAGAAAACTACGAATTAAATGGTAACAAGAGGTTTTTGGTAATTATGTTGCTGTTTTAATACACATAATAATAATACACAATATAATAATACCCAGCAACACAATGCATAAATAATAATAATTTATGGCCCTTTGGCTCAACGATGCAATAATATTTAATATAATAAGAACTCACAATTTGTGGAGCTCAGACTGGCCAGCTGGTCCTGTAGCTATAATAAGAAAAATAATACACAAGACAAGAACGACAGTATAATTTACACAAAAATACGGCGATTAGCGCCAACAGTTCTCAATAATTTTCACACAAATACTATAATAAATAAAAAGTGGCGATTTACGACCACAATAGAATGTAAAAAACACCGAATATGGCGTTTTGCGCCTACAATAATGACCAATTGTAAAACAATATAAAAAAGAAAAATGACGATAACCGCCTGTGAAAATAGTATATTTTGTTTACGGCGATTAACGCACATATTATTATAACGCATTAACGCGTCGACGGCACTGGACGAACAAACTTCTTGGGGGCGGCCATGTTAAAAGATCACCGCACCGGAGAGTCGGATTATGCGAGGAGGCCGTCCTGGTAGAAAAAAACATGCTTTCGTTCTTCCAATAATACTCACTACTCAGGCCTCGTTGGTCGTAGAAACACGGTTTTGAAACCAAAATAAACATGAGAAGTTTAACTAATATATTATCTTGGAACAGATTTTGGAGACTTAGAGTTTTGTTGTATAGCAGTTTGTATGCTTTATATGTATTGGTTAAAATATTAGCCACGTCCATCGTCTACGCGACGGGGCTCGCGCGTCGTAATCGCGGGAGCGGTGCATTATTATTTCACGAACGGTTGTTTGGAACGTTTCGTGTCAATGCAGTCGACCGTTGCGTAAATTGTCGCCTGCGGATATTTTTCTTATGTAGTGCGCTCACAAGTCGCAACCTATTTATTAATTAAAGCTCCTGTTTCCTTGAATATTTTAACCAATACATAAAGATAGAGCATCCAAAAAGTTACAAAACTCGATTTATATTTCTAACCGAATTACTTTTTAAAATACATATAAAATAATAAATTCATTATGATGCCCTTTCAGTCCCGTTGACCATTGCAGTATACATGTATTTTAACTACCACGGACTAAGATATACTTATATATATTAGTATATCTTAGTCCGTGGTATTAATCGATCAATGTGAGTATTGCATAGAGTAATATATAGAGAGGGCCCACGATTAAAGATATACCTTACATATATATTATAAAGATATATCGTGTATCCATGAACATTAGAGGAAGGACGCCGAAGTGCCGAACACAGCCGGCCGAAGAGAAAAAATATGGTCCGGAATTATCGCATCCGCCAGAATGCGCGTCGGACAGTAGTGATGTCGTTTTTACATATTGTACAGCATAAGGAATTTATTGATTTTTAATTATTTTAAAAATCTAAATCTAAATGGTGAAACTTATGAATAATAATAACTATAGAACATTTTTTTAAGAACTAATTGTACTTGATCGATTTTATGTGTTTCTAACTATATACGACCTCTAGACAAAGAGATATAATTGTTTTTAAGGGGATTCAATACAGACTGTTTTTAAGGAGTTGAGTATAGGCAATTTTAAAGCAATTTCAAAAGTGCGTGAATGGCGTTAATTTGTGTGTGTAGTAAACGATGACTAGTGTCAGTGGATTTGATGAAACGGGATATTGTCCGCACGCGCAGGCACATATCAACAACGCACCGTTTGATGAACATGATTTACTATTTTTTTTTTGTCTGAAAGTATCAATCTTTTGCCAATTGTACAGACTGTTTCAGTAATCGGATAGAAATTTCAAAAACATATTTGAATTCGTCAAGAAGTTGACTTGAAAACGACTTTCTTACATTTTTAAATTATTATTTTAGTTTCTTATTATTAATATTTTAAAGTTCTTAAAATTTAAAATTTTTATTTAAAATTTTGAAGAGTTCATATGATTAATTTAAAAAAATTGGAAAATTCGTTTTTAAGTTAACTTAATGTCAAATTCAAATTTGTTTTTGAAATTTGTATCCGATTACTGAAACAGTTGGTACAGTTGGCAAAAGATAATATGTCTACTTCAGTCAAAAACACGGCCGGGTCGATTCTTCTTAAGCTGCCTGCTCGTGACTATTTAATAAGGAGCTATTTTTAGGCAATTTGTAAGCTCGTCGCTGTTGCCTGGTGGCCGGTACCTATAATGTCTTATAAGTTATAGGTTAGTCGTGAATGACTATTAGTGTGAGAGTGCCGAGTGTGGTTACACAGTTCGACATGCGAACAGATTAGAGATAACTGTTTACTAACTATTATAGTAATCTAATTAATAAGACAGTAATTAATTAATATTATATAATAAAATGTCCAGAAACTGTTTTCTTCCTGGATGTTGAGAGGGCTATAAATCGAAAATAAAAATAAATAAATAGGAAGGAATTTTAAACAAAACATTGTTTAAAAGACCCAAGGTGGGATCCAAAAATCTAAATTGTATTTGTTTTAATTTAGTTCTAACCTACATCAACTTGTAATTATATTTCATATTTTATTTATTAATTAATAGTTAGGTATTACTATTGAAGGTATAAAATTGTATACTTATAATTCAATTTTTAGTTATATTTTCACTTTTAACTTTAGGTACCTATATTTTATCTGCATATTATCATTATGTTATAGGACACACTTCTTCTAGAGAAATTGACAAAAGCTATCCCATCAGCTGATAGATAATTGCGTCCTGGCATTGATAATATATGCGAAAGACATTTCAAAGAAACCTATCTTGATAGATATTTTGAAACCAAGTTGCCTGATGGTTCAATCAATAAAATAGAAAAGGATAGAATAATATTTTTAAAAAATGCAATTCCATCCATTTTCCCAGATTTGCCACAGTATTTAAGTAGAAAGAAACCAATAGAAAAAACTGGCTATTTCAAAATGGCTATTTTATTGTTAAAATAATTCCCTTACAAAATATATTATTATTAAAAATCAAAAGTACCTATATGTATTAGGTAGGTAATTAATTCAATTTTAAATCTGTACTTCCTTTATAGCATTACTTAACAATTAATATTTTAGAGTTATTAGATCATATATCTTTGATATATCTATTATCAAAGGTCAGAACTTCTAACTCTGACCAGTACCTATATTGAATTTTGAAACTGATTTTTTTTTTTTATTGAAATGGCCTAAATATATTTAAAATTAATGTATTGTTGCTTGTGAGACAAAAACCTGTGTATACCAAATTGTATGTTATGTATTTCAGTATTTGTGTAGTATTTAAAAAAAAACATGAAATTCAGTTGATTATAATTTCTGAGCATAAACTTCTACTAAGCTAGTTAATATTAAATTCTATGTTCTCTGTTTTGTATAACAAAAACAACAACAAATTATAATAATTTATGTTTAAATAGGTTACAAAACTACAAGATAAAGTATAGGCTTGTTAAAACAACAATGTGCAGAAGTATCTGCAAAATCAATAGAACAAGCTATTACAGAGATGCCTGAAAGTCAACAGGAAGCAGCAGTAAAAAAAAACATTAAAGGAGTTCTAGGCGATTAGATTTTTCATACATTTAGACCAATAAGCTGGCAAAAAAAAATATACATCTAGTTTTCCAATTTTAATTTTGAAATATAATTTGAACTCGTTACCCTCTTTTCTATGATTTGAAATCTTTTGTTTTTTTTTTGCCTTTTTGGCACTTTTAAGTGCATGTTAATTTTGAGAAATTAAGCAAAGTAATTTTGAACCATACTACAAAAACTATACAACATTTCCAAATTCAAAGAAAAGAGGCAAACGAGTTCAAATCATTTTTCAAAATTGAAATGGGACTACTAGAAGTATGTTCATTTTTCGCCACCTTATTAGCATTATTCATTGTCGCCGTGTGTTCAAAAATATTTTCGAGCATGCTTATGATGACATACACATGCACGTACGTGTGCTATATAACATGGTCATCCCGTCCACCCGCATTCACACTAATAATCATTTACAACTAACACAAAGATACGGGAGGCTACGACAAGATTAGAAATTGCCTAAATTTTTCCCCTTAAATAATAGCCACTAAGTGCCGCCTAAGGTATTCTCTATATTATAAATTGGATTTATGAATGTTTGTTGATTCGTATCAAGAGCAGAAAGGTATATGAAGATCTTCGTCCTAAAAACATACTGGCTTTACCTTTTGTGGATAACCTTCATAAATATATACAAAAATGTCTAACCAATATGGATTTCAACAAGTTACATTTGATGTTGTAAAAAAAAATCTTCTTCAATGAAACCTGAAGAAAAAAGAGGTAATTCATTTGTTAGGAAATATGAGTGTGTCTATTGCAGGGTTGATTATGTACATAATTTTAAGTAACCTAAAAATTATATTCAAAACAATTTAAACTTGGTACTTACCAACTGGACTTTTAAAAACAGTAAGAAAAACAATTTAATTTTAATAAAAAAAATACTACTTATTTACAACTATGTCTAAACTTATTTGAACACGAGTACTGCCCTATATTGCTCAACCCTGAACACTGCTAGATAATTTTTATCGAATTTGTAATAAATAATGCTAAAACTTTTAAGAACATTACTTCTAGACAAAATTAAGTTAAGTGAATCTGTGTCATTCAATAAAAAACATTTTAAGTAAATGGTCTAACAAATTTAGGAGACTATACTCCCGAACACCAAACTAATAAAATAGGAGATCATGCATTAGTCCTTATGTACCAACCATTTAGTGGTAAACAGGTGCAAACTTTGGCATACTTTTTAAGTAAAAGTTGTCCATTAAGTATTGTCTTACACAAAATTATCATTGAAACAATTCTTTTACTAGAAAAATCTGGTTTCAATGTAGATGTCATAACGACTGATGGTGCCACTTGATACCGTAGTATGTGGTCGAACTTTGGTATACTAAAGAAAATATAAGTTGTGTACAATTGCATGATGAATCCAGAAGATTATGGTTCATATCTGATTTTCCACACCTCATAAAAAACATGCGAAACTGTATGATTAAGCAAGAAGAGTTTTGGGTTAGTATTTTTATCTTACCTATACTATAAACTTATAAAGCGTAGACTGTACTCACTACCCAATAAATATTCACAGTATTTCTTATTTTTATTATTATTTGAAGTATTAAATCTCTGCTTTAAATTTAATATGTTATAGTCCCCAGATGGAGTTGTTAAACTTAAGCATTGGGATGCTGTTATAGCTTCAGAAAATCAATCTGGATATAATTTAAAAATTTGCCCAGGCCTTT
Source organism: Neotoxoptera formosana (assembly GCA_022818045.1). Taxonomy (NCBI): domain Eukaryota; kingdom Metazoa; phylum Arthropoda; class Insecta; order Hemiptera; family Aphididae; genus Neotoxoptera; species Neotoxoptera formosana. The sequence continues at coordinate 74,595,293 of CM040630.1, forward strand.
GTGTAGATGATGTGCATCCAAAGTCATACCAAAAAATGAACGTTAAATAATGAACATACAAATTGATAGTGCTTGAAAGGAACGCATTCAAAGTAACTTTTTCCATAGTGAATTTGAATATTTTTGAGAATTAAGAGAAAAAGTTTTCACACAAATTAAACATATTAAAAACAAAACAACTAAACCTAATTAAACAATTTAGTATCACAAATTATATCTATACATTTTTTAAATTATTGTGGATTTAAATTGATTTATTTCCTTTTTAACAAAATGGACATGAATGTAAACTAGTTCCTTTTTTTAGAAGCACTGCAAATTGGTAATTGTTAAATAGATCTTTAATATATAATATCAATTGTATAGTTTTTTTGATGAAAAAACAGCTGTGGAGGTTTCTAGGGGAAGTAATATTGACTTAAGTGATTGTGAATCAACTGTTACTTTTAAACGTCGTAATATATGGTACTCTTGAAATTCTCTAAAATGTTGCATTAAAGGTTGATACTATAATAAAAAAAACTATTGCATGTGTAGTATAATAATATAATATATATTATTATATAAAATTGAATACGGTAAAGACAAAAACTACATATAATTGTACCTAATATGATTTTCTAGCATGTTTAATAGAAAAAATAATATATTACAAATTATTATACCTACATAATATTATACAATTTTAAAATAAAAAAGACATATTGTAGCTAAATCTCCTTTTTAGCACATTAAATGTAGAAAAAATATGTATACAGGGTGTCCCAGGTCTATTTAACTAATACAATAACTTTTTTTCTATTCAATATTTTTAAGTTTTTTTTTTTTGTAATGATTTGTAGAACTCTGCGCTATAATTTGCATATCTTATATTTTATTTTATTTTTTTACAACAAAAATAAATAATTTAAATTTTGTATTTAATATCTTTCTAATAATTCAAAATAGCTATTTCATAAATAAGTATTTAAAAACCATTTTGGCGTTTAAAACTTTTAATTTGGTTAAGTCGTTAATTTTTAAACAATTTTCAAAGTGTGTTAAAATTCAAAATTATTTCTTGCTAATCACTGTTACTGCTGTAAAAGTTATTGCATTAGTCAAATAGACCTGGGACACCCTGCATATGTATATATAGTATGTATACTATAATCTATTATACTAAGTTATATAATTTCTAAACTTCACAATTTTATTCTCATATAATATTTTTTTGCAGAGTTATATAATGTCCATTACAATGGACAATCCCCCCATTTCGTCAAAAATGGGTAAAAATGACTAGTGACTTGACTAACAATTGTAATTTAACCATCTCCATTGTTATTACAAATTTTGATTGTATAAGTTTTATCACATTGTTTTTCATTGTATTGTATACTACTTAAATTGTAACTGAAACATTGCCTTAGAACTAGAGTTTTTTTCGTTTTTGTAAAAACTTCCTCCCTCCCACAATACATACATCATACGTTAGTTATATGATCGGACGTTGAAGTGTACACGTTACATCACACGCAGATTTATAATTTGTATGTTTATTGTTATTCGTGTGTGGTTTAAAATGACGAGTGCGTCTACGTCATCTAGTATAAATCCCCCCGATGTTTTAAAAATGTACACACTTTACCGTGTGATTATAAAGCTCAAAACCGTGCGTGGATGACTGGAAGTTTATTCATTGAATGGGTTCAACAGCTCAACTGCGAGTTCGTTAAACAGAAAAGAAAAGTCCTTTTATTTGTCGATAATTGCCCTGCTCATCCGAAAGAAATAACCCTTACAAATATCAAACTTGTGTTTTTCCCGCCAAATGCTACGAGCCATCTTCAGCCTCTTGATCAAGGTGTGATCAAAGTTTTAAAACAGAAATACCGTAAGAAATTAGTTCAACGGTATTTACTAGAAATGGAATCTGTGACCGATGAAGAAATCCCCAAAATCCCCAAAATTAATGTTTTAGATGCTATTCATTATGTTTCAATCGCATGGGATGAGATAAAACCAGAAGTTATTAAAAACTGTTTCAACAAAGCCTACTTTGGTAACGTCTCACAAGAAGACCCTCACGTTTTGGACTCAGACGAATTTCGGGACTTTGAAGAGGTTTATCCAGGCTACACATCCATTGACGACCAATTGATAACGAACGAGGCCCTGGAACTTGAAGAAATTATCAATCAGGCTACAGTTAACGATGAACCAGATGAGCCAAATGATAATGAGGAAGAATACATTCCACCACTTCCGTCAATCGCTAGTACTGTACAATCAATATCTACATTGAGACAGGCACTCACTGCAACTGATGGCTTCGAAAACATGCTTCTATATCTAGGTAGGGTGGAAAATTTCTTATTGAATAATTATAAAAATAATGTATTGAAACAACCAGCCATTACCACTTTTTTTAATCCAAAAAAATAATAATTAAAAAATGCAAAATGTTCCTAATAATTTTATTGTATGTATATTTGATGTTTTTTTTTATTAATTTTAAATACAACTTATGTTACTGTGTAATACATAACAAGTCACACTATGAACATTTTTCTAATTTATTCTATCTACATATTATCACATTTAAAACGCTTTTAATAGGCGGGTATCGCCTATAACGCTTTAAGAGCGTAATAGGCAGGATATCGCCTATAACGCTATCCCGCATATTGCGCGGTTTTACGATTTCCCCTTCGAGAGCGTCTTAACGAGGTTTTACTGTATTACAAAATATTTTGTTAAAATATTGTATTAAAAATACTTTTTCAAACAAAAATTATGAATTACAAACATAATATTTTAAATAGATTGTGACGTCTAAGGTCTAACGCAAATGACATACCTACACATGATGATGATCCGTATAGGTATAATCGGGTACATTGCGAGCGCGACGTGGAATCAGAAGTGGTGTCATTTCAGTTTTCAATATAGAGGGGGGCAAAAGTTTTGACCAGCCCAGATGAGTAACTAAAAAAAACCCATCGCTTCGCTCGCAAACCCAGTATCTACTTATATTTTTACCATTCCCATCACACTGAAAAAAATAAATTATTATGTTCTAAACTAAATTCAACACATTACACAATACTCAGAATATTACACCGTATACGACTGTCACAAGTTCACTGAACTACCGAAGTCTGAAATCAATAATTAAATAATAACCGCTCCGTGTGTAACCAGCTGATCCAACCAGGTGATGGTGTGCCGAGTGCCGATCGGTGTTGTTCTTAGAATTTGTTTTAATTTTAGATTTTAGAAATAAAATTATATGGGATTATGATATTAATTATTATTATTGCTTTGCACATGTACGTTCAACAATAATATTATGTTCTTTTTCCTTCGCAAAACACATTTTGCATATACATGCGCGTTCCTCAGGGCCGTCCTTAGGGGGGGGGCGATCAGGGCCCAGGCCCTGGGCCTCGCGCTTTTTGCTTAAATTTGGGGCCTTGCGTTTTTTTCGTAGTATTTAAATTGTATGTTTTATCACTTTTATATACCTAATTAGTAAATATGAAAAAATATATAAAAATAACAAAGTTGGAATAATAATAATAACGAACTTTTTGACGAGTTAAAAATATTTTGTAGAATTTTGAACAAAAATCCTCTATCGAGTGTCCTGATTTAATGGAATCATCATGTGGTTCATTTCCAAATATTGATATCGCATTGAGAATATTATTAACTATCGAAAAGTTTCTCGAAGTTAAAAATCATTAAGAATTATTTAGAAACTTTTAGAAAATTACGATAAAAAAGTGTTTATTTATATCTTATCTGTATGCAAACAGGTATTTAACAATATTGGATACTAAAAAGTAATAGGTAACAATAAGTTGAATTTATTTTGCATTTTTTCAAAAAAAAATTACTCGTAAATATTAAATTTCAACGTTGAATTTCATATGCCAATTTTGTAATTAGAAAAAAATTTTTTTTACAAAAATTGTATAGAAAAAAATACTCTATCTGAATATGTAAAAAAAAATTGGTGTTACCATTTAAAAAAAGGTAAGTTGTATCGAGCATGCGCGTATCGAAAGTGTTAAAAATTTTAAATTTATCTAAAAATGTGTATTTAAGTACTATCTGTCATTCGGTGAAAACTCCATTTAAATACAAGGTCATCGAACTAAAATATTTAGTGGTACCTCTTAGCTTGAACACGCTGTATACGACGTAAACCGTGTGCACATGCTCCACTTCGTCGCGGGGAATAGTACCTAATTTCCTACACGAGAGTATCGTACTATGGCAGGTAAACGATTACACACGTTCACTGACGTAGCCAGGGGGGCTAGTAATAGGGGGCCCCCGAAATATTAAGAAAATTATTTTAATGGTCTATGAAAGTTGTTACAAAAGCCTTAAATTGTATTTTACTAATTTTAAATTGTCATCTTTATTTTGTTATATTTTGCGGCTGTGCTATTATAGAAGGTATTTAATGCATATAACATTGTGCATAGATCGCGATAGTACAAAATATTAGCAGTCTGCGTTATGGTTTTTCATTGTTATCACATTAGTTGGTTTCATGTTAAAATCTATAAATAAATATTTGTAAGCAATTTGCGACAGACACCCGACGGGCGACGACTGTTCTTATCTTTACACTAATCGTATAGTACATATAGTTTAAATAATAAATAAAACACAAACATGCGACGGAAAATTTTATAAACCGGCAGTATTGCAGTGAATGAATTAAATCAATATATGTAAAGGGTTATAGGAACCGAAATCTAAAATAAAACTTCGGCATCTGCATGTTCAAATTATGGAAGAACCTAGGTAAACTACTGCTGTGTAAAAAATTGATCAGCTCCCCCTCGAAGAAAAATTCTGGCTACGCCCCTGCTGCATACGTTAGTTCCTACAAATTTGATGTGTTAATTCTTACACGAATGACGAATAAAAATGAGATGTGTAAGTTCCTACGTGGAAAAAAGGTACGTATGTTAGTTCCTACACGGCGGGGAAAAGTTCAAATGTCAGTAAGTGTATAGTACTTAAGCTATATATTATGGATTACCTAGGCGACAGAATAATAAAAATAGGTACTTTTTCATAAATAAATAGATGATGATACTAAAATATAATAAAAATCGTATAATGCATTGGTTATAATACGAGTAGGTATATGGTATAATAAAAATCGTATTAAAAAATGTATTATTCGATTTTTATTATACTGTATATATTATCAATGCATTATGCGATTTTCATTATATTTATTAATTTATTCTATTTATTTATGAAAATGTACCTATTTTTATTATTTTGTCACCTAATCCATAATATAGATTATGTGTACACTTACTGACATTTGAACTTTGTTTACCGTGTAGGAACTTACATACATCAAATTTCCGCTGTGTGGGAACTAACATACGTCCCTGCTTTTACCGTGTAGGAACTTACTCTTTAATTTTTATGCTCGTGTAGGAATTAACATATCACATTTATAGGAATTAACGTATGTAATCTTTTACCTGCTAGGTCTCGTGTAGAAACTTACTAATCCCCGTTTCAATAACATTAAAAAAGAAATAAGACCAATTTTTAATGGTCAATTGGATGGTATACCTAATTACCTAATTGGCTTAACTTAAATGTGGCTTACTTAATTATACCTAACTTTAATACAGTAACATAACATTTTTTACGAGTTTTAAAAATTCAAGTTAAATACTTGGGTATTACCTACCCGGGTGATTGTAAACTCCGTCAGAATACCGGTTAGATAAAAAAGTAATCAAAAGGTCTAATATAAACTCCTCCAGTTTTCTTTTCTTACCTGTAATTGGTATAATATGTAAACTCCGCCAGTTTCATAGTCATCTAAAAAATTAATTTTATAAAAGTCACCCTAATGTTCACATTTAGTAAAGTTCTTATCGAATTTCAAACCTAAACTTATATAAAATTAAATGGCATAATATCTCAAATAAATAAACTAAAAAATTCAAAATAAAAAATAAAATGACCGTGTTACAGAATGCTATAAATAGGTACACTAATGGGTTGATATTAGACTTAGAACATTTACAAATTGTTTCGCATCATTTTGGTTTACATAATATATAACATAACTAGGTACATATTTTTGGGTTATGATACCTATAATGATTATTAATTATTATTATGAAAATTATGAATTTTTTTTAATAATATATTATATTAATTTTATACTGTTACTTGATTTTTTTCACTGGCGGAGTTTACACTAAAAAAAGGTACTATTTTATATTTAAATTTTTCAAAAGGGTTTCAAACTCATTTATTTTGTAAAATAAAATAAATGTTACTATTATAGTATTATTTATGTTAGGTACTATTTGTATATACATTTTTGAAAAGGGTTTCAAACCTGTTTATTATGTAAAAAAAAAATAATAAAAAAAAATAAATATTTACGCTTATGTAACGATATTTTTTTTTATTATTTACTGAATATTTCATGATTATGTTTAGTAGACGTTTTTTCAATCTTGTTGATTATTTAAGCTCTTTGTATGGACTTTTATGGATAGTACACAGTGCCACAGTGGTGTTATACATTAAATTAAATTTCATAAAATATTAGTATTACTAATTTATGACATTTTTATTTTTTAGTTTAACTTGCTATTTGAAAATCAAAAATTGATAGTGGTTCACCCGATGAATATATAAGAGTAAAAAAATTAAAAATATTATACAACTTTAGAAAAACATGTAGGTATCTAAAGTTTTTAAAAAAAGTGGTGGTTTTTGAAATAATTAGTGTTTTCGATAAAAATGTCACCTGTAGAGAAACGTATTTTTATAAAATGGTATCCTAGTACCTATACCTACTATAATAAAATGTTTTCTATAAAGTATTTTTTTATGGATAATATTCTGTTTATATTTTTTTTCTATTCAATTTTACAACTTAAAAATATAAACCATGTACTTTGGTGTGTTATTACTCTTATGGAACTTTTCAAATGCACTAACCATTCCAATATTGAGTTTAAATAAAGATAGTAAATATTATAATCCAAATCACCAACAAAATATATCATGGGACTATGATCAACTAGTAAGTCACTTAGTTAAATAGCAAAGTAATTGTGTTAATTAAGTTATTATATAACAAATAACAATTATATTTTTTAATACAATTATTATAGAATTTATACTTAAATTATTGAATTATCGAGGGTAATTAAAACTTGAATCTATAAAAAAAAGATACCTACCAATTTTTAAATTAAAGTCAACAATATATTATATTTTAGTTGTACATCACCATAACTATCATTAAAAGTAGTGGCCGGTTGGTAGGTTACCTAATTAATATTCAATATTGAGTATTCCTAATCATTTTACAAATTTAAAAAAGTGGGCTTCTAGAATTCTGCTGTACTATTAGGTACCACGAGTGTCACTGTAATGAATGTGTTAAATTTTAATTCAGTGATATAAAATCGTTGACTACGAAAAACGATTCTGATGAGTGAAAACAGAATAAGTCCGTCAGTCCGTATTACTATCAGCAGTGATGTATTGGGTGGTAAACTGGTTCACGGGGGTATAGGTACCACGGCGTATACTAACTTCTCTATTTTTTTAGCGTTTACTTTCTAAACGTACGACGACACGCTGGTATGCGTACATCCGATATTCCGCATATCGGGCGGAACCCGTTTCCACCAAAAGTTGATATTTCCCTTTTCCACCATTACCTGTTTCCGCCAAAGATGTACCTTTCTCTTTTCCCCCAATACTCATTTTCACCAAATTAGATATTGACCACGTTTCCACCAATTTAATTTCTACACTACAGTACTACACTAATATTAAAAGCTGTAAAACGTTAATAAGTTTATTTAAAATACTAGGTATTTGATATAAGAGAAATGTTGTTTTTATAAATATTTAGTATTTAAAGTTTACTGAAAACATTATAAAATATTGAAAAATAGTCTTTTACACATTTTAATAAAACAATCATATAACTCTGTACCGGTACCAAAGTCGTGAATTTGTCAGATATGTTTATTTATGTATATATAAATATACACACACATTTCATTGGATATTCAATCAAAGCTTATATAAAGAAAGTCCTCCAATAAAATAGCTAACCAATCTAACAACATAAGTTCAGACAGGCATGTACATAAAACTAATAAGGATTAACATATGACATATCTAATAATTCAAAATACCATACAATAAAAAACCTCAAAAAGAAAAATTACCGAATAATAACACTACAAAAATAGAATAATTGGAAGGTTACATATTGCATTTAATAAAATAATCAATTAGGTAAATATATATTATTATATTGTTTTAGGTACGATTTTGATAAAAGTATATCCGACAATTTTTAAAAAAAATATTTATACCTACATTATTTTTTTTAAATACAATTTGACATTAACTATCAAATGTTGAAAATTTTTTTTGAAAAAATTTAATATTTTCTTTAATATGTTGTATATTATTTATTTACCTAGTCTTTTAAATAAACTTATTACTGTAATACTGTATTACAGATTTTAATAAAAACGTAGTATAGAAAATGGTTTTGGTGGAAAAGGGAAAGGTACACTTTTGGTGGAAGCGAGTAATGGTGGAAAAGGGAAATGTACACTTTTGGCGGAAACGTGTTACGCCATAAATATCAATAATCATCAGTTGATTATAAAAAAAAATTTTGAGAACTAATTACCCAACCCCATCAAAACTACCTATAAAAATATGTGATAACGTGATGTCTACTTTTAACTCGTTATGCTTGTAAACTGTTAAATATTTTATAAAGGTGTATTATAATAATGTATATTGTATGAATGTTTGTGTGAGTGGGTATGACGTATGGCAGGCATTGTGGCATGAGTAGGTACATATATATTATATTTTTTATATTTTTCGTATCTTAACCAATTATTCATAATAATTACATAATGTTTATTCAAATTAATTTTTGAAATTTAGAACAATTATCGTATAGGTTTAAATGTCTAATAACTATTAAATTATCAAAGAACAATATAGAATAGACACTTGATCAGTTGGTCGAGCCACTGTATCCCTAGGGTATGAAGTATTTGAATCTAAAAGTTGAAACTGTATCAGTAGGTAGTCTGATAAAATGTTGACAACGTGTATCCCGCTTTGTTGCAAAATTAAAAAAGCCGAAACAAGTACAGTGATCACAGGTAACGGCTGTTTTCATTTATTCAAATTTTTAGACTTCAGTATTCTTGTATATGATATCAGTTTTGGTTGAATGACTAGTATTAATTAACGATTAACAATATTTTTATTACTTATTTGACATGTGTTAAATAATTTATAATATTGTCTATTAATATAATTTATATAATTAATAACGTAAGCCACGTTCCCTTGGAGACGGTTTTCAAGGCCATAGTCGCCCGATTTGGCCAATTCACTGTCTATTCCCTGCAATTAGTAATCATTCCTAGATTATACTTACAATTGTTTTTGGTTCTTTGTTGGTCAGAGTGATAGAAAGAAGGTATAAGAGAATCATTACTTAATGATACGGTTTTCAGACCTAACTATGCAAAGAATACCACGTACCACGAATATTTTTAGCAATACATCACTAACATAAGTAGCTACCTATATTTTATGATATTATTGCTATTAAAGTAATTTATTATACTATTAGTAATTAGTGCAACATTAGGTTGAATCAATTTTTGCAAAAACAATTTTATTTGATATAATTTAAAATTTTCAAGAACCCGCAAATAATATTTTTAAATTACAACGGAATAACTAACATTGTTATTCTTTGTTTATAAATATCTAATTTCTAATTAAAATATACAGCAAATATTCTTAATTTTTTTAGTTATTTCAAAACGCTTTTGAAAACTACTGAGAATTCTTTACTTTTGACCCCCTAAAGTACCAACTAGATTCACATTTCTATTAGAAAATAATATGCTGATGTAAACATTTTCTATACAATCTATCTAACATTCAAACATTGCATATTCATGTAAACATATGATGTTGATGTATATTCATTAAATAAATATATATATTATATATAAGATCGTATATTCTATTGTTTATAACTTTTTATCTTACCATATGGGTGTATATTGCAGAATAAACCAGTTATGACATTAACAAGTTTATCTGATTTCCAAATGACGTCCATGTGGGCTTTTGTGATAGGCATATTGACGGCATTTGCATTTATGTCTATTTTTTGGATTATAATTCACAAAGTAATTTCAAAGGATAAAATTGAAGACGAAAAATTAAAACCACAAAACGACAAACCCGCAACGATTTGTTCTTGCTTCAATTATTGTTCCAAGGGAAAACTATCAAAAAAATGCACTGCCCAACGACACAAATATCCATTATTTTCCTATAAGCGATCACCAAAACTTATAACAATATAAGACTTAACATATCATTAAAATATTGTACTATAGTGTGTTCAATATTTTTGGATATACTACTCTGAACTATTTTGTTACGTTGTGTCTTGTGGAATCACAAAGGAATATGTTATTGAAAAATATTTATTTATTTTATATATTAAGTATTAACCAAAATTATAATGCATAATATTATTGTATAATTTGTAATTAATAAATAAATAAATTAACAATTATTAGCTATTCCCTGCAGTGATGTACAATTCAAAAATCAATGACATTTTTAAAACTGTCGTTTGGTTAAGGTTATAATGCCATGTATTAATGTTTGAATTATCAATTAATACTAAACTCAACTTTAATAGTCATCGTTTTTTTAAAGCCACGATACAACCATGTCGTGTAAATTTTTTTTTTTTTAATTGACTTGTTAAATGGTTTATTAAAATTATTAACGTGTTTACCAACAATGAACAATTTACAGAAGTTATTGGCTTACCGCACCATTGTGTGTACTTATTTGATGTATCAAAAAATAAAAAAATTGGTGTTGCTCAAATGATTGTAATTTGTAGGTGACCTAAGTGATAAAGTGTCCTATTATTATTCTATTAATACCCACCCACCCATATTTAAGGTGTTGCCTGAGGCTCTGAGCAATACTAGGATAGTTAGACCCTATATGTTACACGCTATTGCTATCGCATCTAGTTGAAACCGCATAATATTAAATTTTAAATGGTGCTGTTCCTAATGTTTATTTCGTGGTACCTATATCTGTTTTTATCAGAACTGCCAAAAATCGTGATGTCTTTTCTATCCTTTATAAAAAACAGTGATGCAAACTGCATTACCGAAGTCCAATATAAACAAAACATTATTTACTACAAAATAAACTATGTTATTATTATAGTATGGTAAATTATAATTATAAGCAAGCAAATAAAATTAGTAATGTATAAGGTTAATAATTAAATAACATAAAGAGATTTTTGGTAACAGTAAATGTATACAATATAGTGGTGCGTTCTTCTTTAAAGTTAAATGCCGAGTGCTCGAATCCAATTAATCCGTGCAATCATAGAGTTCCCGCATTGATCCTTTAAATTTGCAAATGGGGTAGTCTTTTAGTGGATAGTGGATAGTCTAAGGGAGGTGTCAGCAATTTTAGTCTGGGATGTCTGCAATTTTCCATTTGTAGAGCAACTCTTTACAGCACCCGTGTTCAATGCGTAATCGGTTTAGCACGACCCAGTCTCGTGGAGGTAGCTGGTATCCCGCCACCGGGTTATTTACTTATAGTTTTTGTATTTTATGGTGGGTGTCCGGGTTAGATTTATCCCGTTCTGATTTAAAATCAGCTATAGGGCTATCTAGCTAGCTGTTAGGCCATCACAGTAGTGGTTCTCAATAAGTTATCTCATATTTATGCGAGCCGGTTTTCTGGATTTCAGTCTGAGTCCCGTTGTGGGTGATATCAGGATGAATAGGAAGAGATTGATTTTCAACGTATTTTGTTCATTTTCTATGGCCAGCTGATTTAAGGCGTATAGACGATCGACGATGACAAGGTATTGCACAAGACGGGAAGCCACTGTTCCGGTGTTGAATTTACTGTGCCAGAGATGATTCTCATGTTTTATAAGAAAACCGCATAAAATTACGGTCAGACTGGTGCTGCTTCATTTTCTATTACAGCAGTGTTTGAAACCGTTCGTTATCCGGGATCCGCAAAAATAATCTCATCCAAATTCATAACTGGTCCAATAAGAAAACTATTTGTAAAAATCTAAATCTTTACCTTTTTACCTTAACAATTTGAGAGTGCAATATTATCAATAACGACGGCACGAACAATAATATTATTCTTTTATTCGCAAGTCACACCCATTTCTGCTTGATTTGCATTGCAAATTTTAAAAATAAGTGAAAATAATCATCCAATGTTGATAATTTTTATTTTCAACCAGTTTGAAATTTTGCAATTAAATTTTTTTTTTAGCTGCATCCAAAAATAAATAACAATTTACACGCTATGTAAAAAATCTTATAATTCAATTACATTTATATTTTATACTATAGAATGATGTGGATTTAATGCATCTAGAATATTTTATATTCTCTTCAAAATTGTTATTTGTAAATACATGTATAAAATTAACCATTAAAATATTTAAATGATGAATATTAGATTTTTAACTTGTTGAATGTTGTCCATAAAAACCAAGTTCGGTTAAATACATTAAGTTATTATAACATTAAAAAGGTCGGCAAGTGGGTACTGCTCTGCTGAACAGTAGGTGTCAAGTGGGTCACAATAATGGATGAGTTAAATTTGAATTCATAGATACAGTAGGTTAAATTATTTTTGCCGAAAACATTGTGCATTTGAAAATGTCATCGTATTTATATAATTTAATAATATACTTTAAACGTCTGAAGTACCAAGAAAAATATTTTAAACCTTACAAAAAAATCAACTCCATTTAAATTATAAAATTGTCTAGTATTATAAAATTATAAAATTGTATAATCATTTAAATATCTAATTTAGTAAAAGAATGTCTATAAAAAAACCACTATGTTAGGTAATACGTGTTCACTGTTTAGTCGTACATTATACGTTCAAATGTACAATATTTACGTTATTTTGAACTAACTTTTACTATTTTAAATAAAAATATTAAGACTATTTACTGTAGGTAGTATGTTACCTATAGTTTATTAATTATTAGTATAGTTTTGTGTGAAACAAAGAAGCATTAAGACAAGTAGAGCGGAAAAGAAGAAAAAGAAAGACAATATTGCCAATTCTGTTTCAAATTTACCTAAAATCACAACATTTTTTAAAATGGATGATAATTTGAATACGACAGATGATACGTCTTTAATACGTAAGTATATATCGGAATAAGTTTATACATTGCGTGGTGCGATATATATTTATATATTTATTATTTTATCATTCAAAATTGTTAAATTATAATTAATTTAATGATTTTAGTAACTTTGGGTAACAATTTAGTATTTTTCTTAAAGTATAAATAAAGTAATATCATTAATTCAATTGACATAAATATATTTAATCAGTGGTTATTTATGTAGTATATACCTACACCAGTCACCAATAAAGCAATTATATACATTTTATAGTGTTAAAACAAGTATAAGATATTTTTTTTTTCATTATTGTGGATAGAGGGCCTACAATCAAGTATAAAAGTATAGACCACAGGGCCTCTGAAAGTCTTAATCCGGGCTTGGATGTGTTAAATTTGAATTCAATCATCATCAATTCAAATAGTCATTGTATACGAAAAACGATTCCCAGCGAAGACGGTCTGACAGTCGACATTACTAAGTATATTTTATGATATAGGTAATTACTGTTAAAATAATTAATTTAACTGTTAATAAAAAAGTAGGTTGAATTAATTTTTAGAGAAAACTTAGAATTTGAAAATGTCTTCAAGTGTATAAATAAAATAATATAGAAGTTTAAAAGTTTCAAGCATTCACGAAAAATATTTAAGTATAACTAAGTATAACGAAATAACTATAACATTGTTATTCTTCGTTTAAATATCTAATTTCGTTTAAATATCTAATTTCGTTCAAAGTTTAACTTTACATTTCTATGAAAACAACCATGTAAATATATTTTTTGATTTTTTGGTTGCAGTATGAACTATTTTAAATATTTTAATTGCCACAAAGAGATTTACTTTATTTTAAAATATTCCAGTATTCTATAATATTTGTTGAGTAATGAAGTCTAGGAACATTATAAAAACCATCTATCATACATTTTATATCAGACATTGAATTTTGACCTTTTTTCTTTAATATTTATATCAATTACATTTATGATTTTGTATACTGTAGTATTGTACTATATTACTATAATGTTAATAAATTTAATTTTGTTTAATTTTTTTTCTCGAAACAAAATAGTATAATCAAATGGTAAATTTCCTCGGAATATGTCCATAATATGACTATATTCTTATACACGTGTCGCCGTGTATAGGTGTAGTTAATATTTATTGCGTATAGCATATATTATTATTACCTGGATTCTAGACTCCTTCTAGGAACAAAGTTGTTATTATTATTAATATTTAGTTGCACACGATGAACGTGTGTGGAGTAGGTAATAGGTATGTAATGTTTGCAAACATCACAATATATGATTCAAGTGCGTGTGGTGTATTTCATGTTTGCATACTATGTGGACGCGCCTTTATCCAAAATATACTGGAATTATCACGCTCGGGCTCGGTGTTCGTGAATACTCAATAACATTTAATAACACCCTCCTCACATGACCAGCGCGTCGGCAGAAACGTATTAATAGTATTAGCTATCGCCTATCAGTAGCTATGGCAGCTATGCTATTAGTTGGCCGATTCAACGATTATTATTAAATTTATCATAATATTTTATTTATTTCGTCTTAGTGGCTTGGCCACTATGGCTGTTCATCGTGTGGTTATAAATATAACCTCCAACGAAGTACTGAAAGAAAACTGGACTGGACTGGCAAAAAAAACAAAAAAATAGATTTAATAATATATAATATAATTATTGTTATAAATAAAGTACTAATTTACCTTAATTTAATAAATTGATGTTAGGCATAACCATAAACTATATTTTAATGATTAAGTAGTGCATGTTAAAAAATCAGCCACATCCCCCCATGACAAAATCATTTGACCGCCACTGAATCCAATGTATGTATCTGAAGCTGAACGCTGTGATCTAATGTACTACTCCAAATCATCATCAAAAACTCTTTCGACTGAAATATAACTTTCAATTCCAGTTTCTAACCACATCATTTTAGTCCAAATATCTTTCAATAATAATATAGCCGTATACTTATCAGTTTGAGAAAGAGACCATTGGAATCTTGGATCCTAATAAATTAGTAAAAATATAAAAATTTAAATTGTGTACCTATTTACATTACAACAATTATTGTTCAATTTATCAGAATCTAAAAGTATAAGATAAAATATTTAAATATCTGCTAAAAAAGCAGAATTGTTTTTCAAAACCAATCCGCTGGTGGCTGGTATCCATTGCTATAATATCATTAGCAAGTCCTGAATCCACTAATTTGGTATAAGTATTACACTTCAACCATACATCAAAAAAATCACATAAGGTTAATGTTTGTTTCTGTAGCTCAATAGTAGCTGTTTTTGCAGATGATAATGCTTGAAGCTAGTCAAATTCAAATAATAATATATTAGTTTACAATTTTATACAACATATTATTAACAATAATAATAAAACTTTAAAACAAATATGTTATCATTTTAAGGTTTTTATTTAAAGAGAAAATTAAAATGTACCATTTTTTCAATTGACAACCACATTTTCTGAAAGTTTTAGTTCTTTAAAATATCACATATTTAGATTTAAAATCCACATGACATGTTGATTTATGTGATTGTGATACTTAAACTGGAACTAAAACTTACAGAATATGAGCGACGTCTCGGCGTTGTGATGTAATGACATGTCACATATTTTACTACACCAGCGTGTTTCTACATCATTAATGGCTCTTTTTTTGTTTCATTTTTATATAAATATTATGATTTTGCTATTTCCGGAAAACTGGTAAATATAGCCACGTACACGATATTCGTTACTAAATAATTATAATAAAATACCTCTTAGCAGATAGAGAAAGCAGAAAGACCTCTAAGCGTCTTGGGACGTTGGATAGAAAATAATACTAAGTATTAAATATTAATCAATTATAGGTATTAGGTACTATTTGGTCAAGTGTCAATACGTTGTTCTGTTGAGACCACGTCTATATTAATTTATATTGCTATTGGCTTTATTTGGATTTATCTTATACATAAACTGATATACTAATAAAGTAATAAATTATATACAGGTATATATAGGAATATAGGTACATATTATAAGAAATAATTTAGTATCAGGCGATTTGGCTTAATCAGAATCAATTATTAATGATTTTAATGGATCTTATTTTTAAGAAAATATTTATTAAATTTACCAATAATTGTTTGTAAAATATTTCTTGTTAATACAATTGTTATTAATAAACAGTTAACTACAAAATCGAACTAACCACAAGAAATACATACAATATGATATAATATTATCACAACGAAGATTGTAAAAAACAAAATTATTTGGCTTTCGGGTTAACCAAAATATTTTATTCGGGTGTTTAAAAAACAATCATTCTAGTTATATGGGTTTCGGGTGTTTGATTTTTTGATGGTTCATAGGGATATTAAGGGTTCTGGTTAATTCGGGTGCAAGGCCCTGGTTTAATTTAAATCTGTAAATGCTACTTAATTATTAGCACCATGAAAAAAAATTACCATTTCTGTCTTCTTTTTATGCATGTCTTTTTTCATTTTTTTATTTATTAAATACTAAATAGAAGGTAAGTAGTTCTAATCTGACGCAATAATAATGTTATTGATATACAATTTTTTTTTTGTCACTTTTAGGTTTAGTTTATTTTAAAAGAATTTAGTATAAAAAGATAAGTACAGAAAAAAATAAAATTATTTAGTTAGTAAAATAATTTTTTTGTTTTTTCAATTGAGAAATGTAGTGATTATTTTATTCAAATCTATGGTTAAAGTCTTAAAGCTATGGTTCTTACAATACTTAATATTGCTAAATTGGTAGGTGTATTTTAGTCATTGTCGAGCGAAAGTAAGTCTTAGAAGCTTTTAGTACGCTAAAACGTTTTTCTGCAGTTACACTGTAGGTACCTGGTACATACTATTTAGTGTTAATAGGTACAAGCATACATTTACCCAAGGACCAATAAATTATGTACATAATAATAATATAATACTATATTGATATCATATGATAATAAGAGAAATTAAAAAAAAAAAAATCACTTCCGTGGTTTAATGCAGTTATATAAAAATAGATTATCAGCCAGCAGAAATAGAATGAAAATATATCTAATATCCATAATGGTTAAAATAATTAATAAACCACTACATAGTCATAGTACTAATGTACTATATATAAATTAAAGCGGTACAATTAGTGATCTAGTGATCCGTGTTTCAGTGTTTGTGTTCCAATATTTATAATTTGTATATCTTATAAAAGAAACAAAAATAAACCATGCCACTATATAGGTGTTATAAAGATTTGAGAGAGGAGCCTGTATACAGTTCTAAAACTATTATTAATGTACAATATATTTGTTCAAATAAAATTTGATATTTTATGTCAAAATAGGTGATTATAATTATTATATTAATGAGAATGACTAATGAGAAAAAGAGCTGTGGGTCAGCTAACCCCCCAACCACCCACCTGGGTCCGTCGCTGTGAAGGAGGATATTTATATTTTATTATTATTACATATTAGGAACATATTAATATAATATACATATATGATATATCCCAGACGCGTGTGTCGTCTTTCATTAATTATAAAATATCACGGAGTCCCACCATATAAAGGTATTTTGATTAGTTAACAAAATTCATAATAATAATTAATAATCGTTCGGCCTACTAGATTAAGACATTAAGTGTTACGTGAACTAGTCTCGTTTCATCTCTTGCTCCGTGAATAATTGCTATCAGGTCATCGCTAAAGTAAAATAACTTATATTATTCATATTTTATTTAAATATATACGTTAAAATTTACTCGGTATAACTATGTGTCACACATTCCCCCGTTTGGTATTAAATATTAATCTGTCACTTCTCACTACGGATACACCGTATACCAATGATAGACAACTTTTTAACTGTAATATACCACGTAACAATTATTATAGTAATTAGAACGTAAAATAAATGAATTGTTGAGCTCTCCTGAGTCCTGAAATACAATTATTTAGAAAATGTGACATAATAAAAGTGCCTTATACATTTTAAATATAATTTTAGAACTGTCGAATGTCGATACGTGAAATAAAATCGTGAAATCAATTTGTATAATATTGTTTTGCGTCAAAAGCTAAATATCAAATTTAAACTGCTGCATAGTGCAAACAGATACTGCAACTATTGGACAAGTCCCGACATGGATTATTTTTGTCATTTATTATCGAATTCGTCGTGCCTCGTATTTCGTAATCGTAGTCCGTCACATTATAGCCATAATATTCCGATATTCGTATTTATAAATAATATTATATTCAATAACGAACATTATGTTATTGTGTAATGACTTGAACCGGGAGGAGGCGCTGGCGAGCGGCGAAGCAAACCACCACGAATCAAACGCGACATGGTTTCCCCTCCACCTATGCCGTCGACGGCGACTGCAAGACAAGAGACAGTGAGACTGCCCGACGACGGAGCACGACTGACGACTGACGAGTGACGAGCCCACTACCCCAGTTTCTGCGCTGCCGTGCCTATAGTCGCGCACTCGCACTGTCAAGTCTCTTCTTGTTGAGGTAACTCGTCTCTCGGCTAACTCGCCACCAGTGTCCAGTTTACACTTATACAGATTACAGTTACTACTTGGAGACATTTGATACGCCTTAAACGTCTTACTACTTAGTACTTGCTAGTTGGCAGTTGCCGTTACTGCGGGACACCAAACCGAATATCGATTGGAGCCGGCAATTTCGTAGTTTTTGGTGAGTATACGATTATATATCTACGCTTAATAGCTTAATATGGGGGGGGGCTTCTGTGGATTATACATTAGTATAATACAGATGATAACAATTATACATTAATATGTCGTATTTAATAATAATTTAAAAATAAATTTTCATAAGAATTTAACTTTATTTAAAAAAAAAAATAATTTTACCTAATTAATAATAATAATAATAATTATAACAAATTTATAAGTATTTAACAACCTTGTCTTTCTAGTTCCTCAATGACTAAAATATGCTGTGCCTGCTAGGTTTTAATGTTCAAAACGTGCGATCGGTATTGTTTCACGTTATCCGACATAATTGTATTAGTAATAGCTAAAACTCTTAGTGCTTTATACACATTTTCGGCGCGCTACGGTCCAACCAGTTGACCGACAGGCGTTTTTTTTTTTATCTTTTAACGGTTAAGTTCTAAACGCATCATACTTTTGGATTACTCGATGACCAGGTGTCTTATTTAAGACATTTTAGAACTGCACATCCTGTTTATTTTGGGCAAGTGAAACATTTTGGCGGGTGCTTCGTTCACTAACATCCGTATTGTCACGTTTGAAATTCAACGACTGAAAATTGTATTAAGACACAGTTAATATATTGTATTTTACCAGATTTTATGGGACTAGTCGTTGAAGTTTTAAGTAGTTAAGTAATATAAAAATAAATACTAAGGATAATATTGTATATTTAATTTAATTTAAATTGTTTTTATAATTATTGTATTATGTTTATAATTATTGAACTTTCTGACATAACTTATAACTACGAGGCAATGAAAATATAAAATATATTATGATGACCAGAAACGATCAAGTGCCTTTATACCAGCTAAAAATACACGGTTATTTATCGTAATAATATCGGTAAGATAAAATGATCAGAACGTTACAGATTACTGTGTTGGTGTGTTTAAATGATTTGACTGCCAAATTCACGGTAGTTCGTGATAGGTATCATTAAACAACAACTTTAAAATTATCACAACACCAATCATATTATATTGACTGTACACCATCGGGCATATAGTGATAGAGCAGCCCTAACTTGTGGTTTGTGAAAAGCTCGTTGGTGTTACGCACTTACGTGATGACATTTTTGATTGATCCATGTAGGAGTAAGCTTGTTTGTAATAATTTTAATTGTATTACTATTATTAACATAAAATATTATTTGGTTTATTTGACATTTATAAAATTATAAATATCGACGGTATGGGGTTTGTAATCGTTGCAATGGGCTAATTATATAATCTCTAAAGTATAATAATAGTAATAAGTATAAAAAAAAAGGTTATTGGTTTAAGACGTGGTACACTGGTACTTATTAATATTATCAATGCTCGTAACAAAATATAACAATCACTTAAGAGTTAAGACTTAGCCGGTTGTAGTCACAATTCCTAATATTTTGAAAAACATTTGTATAATATGAGTCATTAAAATTATTCATAACTCTGAATATTTTTTATTAATAGCACGTGGTTTAAATAATTATTTATTACAACTGCACATCTTAATCTAGAACTGCAGGTTTTGTGTATAATTAGACGTTCGACCAAGCCCCGATTATTTTATTATTATAATATGTACAGATTTTGTTTGAAATCGTGAATAATTTCGATTCGTCATCGCGATCGTGGTATAATTGTATCATAGGAAGTCCCAGCGTAAAAATTATTTGTACGTACTAGTGTACTACATTACTACGTATAATATATTTTCTATAAATACACAAACACAAGTCAAAACATCATGAAAGTACACGATTTAATAATAATAAAAACGATAACATGGCGGGCGGGCGTCTGTTTCCAGATTTCCCGAAACAACAATACGTTATCTGTACGACGAGGGTCGAGTTGTAATATTGCGCTCTAATAAATGTAATAATATTAATAACTATATTATTGTAAATTGTTGCTCTCTGTCATGGTTATTATTGGAATGCATATACACGGGTCTACTATACACGTTTTATACACGTTTTATATTGATTAAAATTAAGTTATTTTCATAAAAATACTATGCACGTATTCGTGATTCGAACCAATTCGTCATCTCTTGATATTTACGAACAAGGCAACACACTATTTGTTTATAATAATATAAGCTATTGTATTCGTGATACGTGATTCACGATGTTTTATTCATACCCATCATACCTATTTTAAGGTCCCCACACTGCGGTCTGCGACAGTGGTGGTGTCGGTAAAATAGAACACTGCGTCTCGGCGACACCTCCACACTTGCGTTCTTATGAGGGTCCACACACTGCAGCGGTAAAACGGCCGCGGTAAAATATCGTGTCTCGACTTGCGGTAATTTCAAAAACCTCTGAATGCCCGATTTTTACTGCCACCACTAGTGGTATTTTATAATATCTCAATCAATAGTCGATACTAACAGAACATTTTATTTTTTTAAATATTAAAATAGTATACATTTATTTGGAATATAATTGTGTGTTACATTTTATTATATAGAAAACTGTTTTAGTATTATTATTTAAATTATAAATATATACAATTGAATATTACGAATAGTGTAAGTAGTTGCCTTGATTCTGTTACATAACTTTTGACATATCCCAAGAAAATTATGTTGATATAAATATGATTTTTCGTATTTTGCTGCTTTAGTTGGTAGTTTAATAAATCTTTCATTCCCAAGTTTTAATTCCATATTTAATTTTGACATGTCTCCATAATTCCATTCACATTTAATCGTGAATCGTAAATTTGAACAATTTCATCTGGACCACCCATTTTTTATGTTTATCAAACATTGCAACTGCTACATTTCTAGAGAAATTATTCTTGTCTACAATCTTGTGACGAGTTTTTGCTGTACATTTTTGGGATGTTTAAACTTGAAATTGGTATTTGATACACTCAGTACCAAGATTACTATTTCGTTTAATGATAAACCACTATTACTTTTACCATTTTTTATTGTAATATGTAAAAAAGTATTATTTTTTTTTTTTAAAGAATGATAGGTTTGGCAACATTTTTGGGACATCAATAAATAAGTAGGTACCCTTTTGTGATTATTTGTTTGCTATTCTTTTAACCACATACAACAGACACCATCCTTTATTGTGAGACAACTATCAAGTTCTGGCAGCAAGTTTATCTCTCGAAGATAGTTGGCACATGTTTCTTAGTTAGATATTATATGCCCTTACAAATGTATTGGTTATATGTGAAAATAAACAAAATTAGATACAAAGTAATAATTACAATGTGAAAACATATATGCAGGCACAAGGTGAAAGGACACAACACAGACTAAAGTAATATAATATCTAAAAGTAAGACAGTAAGTTATTGTTGTATTGGTGAATATTTACTTGTTATTATAATGGCTATTATAGTATAACCGTTATTTTTGTTTATTTTAATGGCTCAAGTCACAGGTGCTTTCCTGTAATAAAATTAAATAAAAATATAACATAAGAATATGACAGGTATGTCATATTTTCTGGTAAGTAGATAATAATTTACTGATAAGTAGTATACTACATTAATGAAGTAGTGGTAGCATACACGAGGTTGGTAGGTAGCATATTACACAAGTACCTAATTTATAATAGGTACATAATCCTGGAGCACACTAAAATAGGTCTGGATTTGCATTTTCGGCAAGATCAGCAGTTGTGAAGCATGTTATTAATTAATTTAAAATTATTTTGGTGATAGCTTTGGCTGATTATTAATTTTTTTTTAATATAACTTTATAGAGCTAATTAAATAAATAATAACAAAATGCGTGGTTGATATAAAACATTTTTATTTAGTATTTATCCATATAGGTACTAAAATAGAATATATTTTTTTGACCCAGCAATTTAATTGTATACAAGTTCGTTTTTTAAGCAAACCTATTACCCACCTAAGTACCTAATATACATTTTTCTAGGTTGTTTTGAAAATTCACTGAAACATGCACCAATAATGAATGAAAAACAACCAATCCAGATATTCTAGATATAATAAATAAAAATCTAGAATAAATCTAAATAATATAATAATTCAGTTTTTACTAATATAATCATTTTAAAATACATACATACATTTTAAACATACACCTTTCATAATTGTATACCTATACAATTTTTTTTTTTTATTACAAATATAATTTAACACTTAGGTACAAAGGTACAATTAGTAAATTGTAATACAATAATCAATTTCACTGACATACATAATTATAGATACAGTCATATATTATAACGTTGATAAAAATCCATCTGGTGATATTAAATATTATTATAATAGAAACTTTTATATGATACAGAATGATGAATGCAGTATAAAAAACTTTTATTTTATTTATTATTATGTATGTGGTTAAACTATTTTTTGTAAATTGTTGACACTGCTAAACAGGGAGCCTATTGTTATAGTGGTCAGCTACAATATAGCGCATTTGCACTTGTGGGCAGTTATTGTTTG
Organism: Neotoxoptera formosana; assembly: GCA_022818045.1. NCBI lineage: Eukaryota > Metazoa > Arthropoda > Insecta > Hemiptera > Aphididae > Neotoxoptera > Neotoxoptera formosana. The sequence goes on from CM040630.1 coordinate 74,618,832, forward strand.
GTCTCATACATAGGAAGTTTGTTAAGTTTGGAAAGCATGTCCTGAGTCACAGGTTTAATGTCCTCGCAGATTGTGTGCTCTACCAGCATATATACAATTAAAATCAGTAACGTGTAATGAATAATAAACAACCTTCTTGTATATTAAACAACTAATATTATGCTTTATAATTTATAGTTTACTGTATAATACTTGGTACCTAGGTACACAGTTTATCAGACAAATTATGCAGTTTTTTGTAACCGTTTTCAGTAATTGCCTTTAAGTAAATAGTTACAATTATATTAACTAATTTAAGTTTATTGTTTTAGATTCACACTTTAAAATGTTTGATAAATACCAATGTCAACTATTCTCCCATAATATTTTATAAAAAATTTAAATTATATATATTTACTATTTTATTAACACGTGTCTGTTTATATGAATATCATATTAGATGCAAAGAATTAATGTTACCATTTAAACCAAGGGTGGCCAAATGGTTGATCTCTGTTGATTTCAAAGTCGATCCCCCTTTGTTAAAACTTATTATTAAATATTTAGTAGATACAGTTGCATACATATTTCAGATTGACCAATTTGTGTAGAATGGCATTTTCTCACACTAAAGTTATAAAAACTGAATACCATTGCAATTCCCACTTCAGTGGCATGTCAAAGAGGGTAATCAAGAGGGGTTATCTCTGAGTTTCTTAAGGATGGAGGGTAAGTAATGACCAATAGGTGATAATATAGTATTCTAGTAATAACTACGACAGTTACTAATATACAAGTGAAGAATGCACCTTTATCGAGTTATTGGTGATACAGAATGGGTGAAATATTAGACTATCTTCTGAAAAAATGTCAAGTTTGCCATGCCACTGCCGATCTACACTCTTTGATGATCATTTTGAGCAGTTAGCTACTATTTCCCAGATTATAATTAACTGGCCAACAATATGCAATGACACTCTCCCACACCAACAGTGTAATGTTAATTTATTTTGAAATTATTTAGAAATGTTATGTGAAACTATCATTCTTAGATAACTATATAAATGATAAATACTTGAAAATAATAAATAATTTTTTTACATTACTTGATCTTACAAAAAAAAAAAATTCTTAGTTGATCTTAATCAAAAAAAATTTTTCCATTCTTGATATAAACCTTAATTATTAACATTTTGTGTCTATGTTAGATACATTATCTGACGAAAACATAAAACATCTTGTCTTTAAATGTCTGTATAAATCTTCAATGTCTATAGCTAAAATTTTTGTGACAAATTAACTGTAATTGTAACCATTTTTAAATTGTTGAATGTTATAAAAATATTGTATTATTATAATTATTTAATCCTTTCAAATTTTTAGTTACTCATAATTTATTTTTGATAACTGCAATTACATAAACAATTCATTAAAATTAGTACATGCAAAATTGAAGAAATAGATGTTTTTGCGTCTATAATTTATTAATTGGCATTATATTGTAGTTTAAAATGAATAAAAAACTACCATATTTTGTAGGGAAAGAAGAAATGGATGAAACAAATGGAATGGATTCATCTGGTAAGAATTTTAATTTTAATTTCAAAAAAAATAATTAAACTTTTTAATCTTGCACATAGTATTCAATATTATTTTTTTCTTATTATATTTCCACGTTTCAGAGAATTCAAATTATTACATTTATATATTTAATTAGAGTATTTTCATAATTAATGAGCATATAATATGTTATTTTGTTTTTACTTCGGAACTAAAATTCAAAATAGTATTTACTTTATTTTTTAGTTAGTTTTTACTTAATTCATTACATTTTTTTAGATGAAATTGATATTCTAATGGCGGAAACACCAAACGTAGAAGACTCTATACAAGAAGACAATAATTCTTCGGTAAATATTTTATTCTTGATTTTACTACTAAATATAGTGTAATTTAGTAATTGTTTTTCAAAATGTTAAAGATGTATTTTTTTTTAAAATCCTACAAACAATGGTTATATTCAGTAAAAACGTATGTGTAATTTAATATATAGTCAGATTCACAAAAAGCAAGCTCTGACTACAGCTCTCTTAGTAGCAGTTATTAGATAGTTATTACCTATCAAAAAAACCAATTAGGGTTTTTTAAAATCTTTGAATGTACATAATTAACTATTTTGTCTTGCATACTCAGCTGAAAAAATTAAATGATATTTGTCATATACAAATTAAAAAAACTATACAAAATATTTGTTGTAAAGATATTTGGTTATGACTGGTTATAGCTCTTTGGTGATTTATCAGATATCAAATGGTACAACACTGAAATACCTGGACAATATTTGGGATCCACCCATTGGCTGCTAGCGCTCACTTTTCATAAGCCTATAAAAAAAGATCTTAACTGTGCTAAGAGTTAAACAAATTATAACCCAACTATAATCAGTACACTTGATATTTTCAGATTAATGATTTATAAATTGATATTTCTAATTAAACTACTTTTAATAAAATACCGTATGTTACTTATGTTTTATTTTATTTGTATAATTTGCTAGTTACACGGTATGGACAATGAAGAAAGGGTGAAAAGATATAAAAATTTACTTAAACTTTTAGATAATAGTACTAAATTATCCAATGCATTTGAAACCAGATTAAAAAATTGTAAACTTCAAATTATTAAGTAAGTTGTTTAATTATTATTATAAGCGATTAGAAATTAAAATAAAATCATAACAATTTTAACTTACAATTTTTTTTTATTATTATACTTTAATGGCTTCATAATTAATTCTTATTTCCTAATACTTTTTCCTTGTTGAAAAAAAAAAATACCAAGAAAAGTATACTTAAATTTAGTGTCTGATCATTGATTAACACTCATCATAAGCAGTGGTGTCATTTGAGTGGGTGGCAAGGAAGAAATTTGCCCCTGTCTGGTTGTTAAATCAGTCCAATTGTTAGGTCGGTTGTTGGTGAAATGGCATGATTATAATTTTGAGGAAATATAATATTGTGTAAGCACTAGAACACTTTTGATACAATAATAATAAATATTTATAGTTTTTTACCTCAAATATATAGACACAGAGATACTATAATCTAAAAATTTTAAAAACAAAATGATCACTCTTAAATTACTCTTAGATCACTCTTAAACTCTAAAAATTTTCAATTTTCAATAAATATTTATAGTTTTTTACCTCAAATATATAGACACAGAGATACTATAATCTAAAAATTTTAAAAACAAAATGATCACTCTTAAATTACTCTTAGATCACTCTTAAACTCTAAAAATTTTCAATTTTCAATAAGGTTTAGCAGTTGTGTATCATGTTGTTATTATTCACAAAGTTTGACCTAATCTAGGGTGACCATATTTAAAAAAATAAAATACAGGACGAAAATATTATACATAATATTTTTAAATTAATAAGTATTTATTAGGTATATATTTTTTTTGTTGTTGATTTTTAATCGTACGGTATACGTCGCGTGTCGCCGACAACAATGTGATGCAACAATAGGTAAAAACAAAAATCCAAAAATACAACTGAAAAATATAGATTTTTATATTATTATTCTATTCAATAATGTCGTACAAAAATATAGAAAAAACCATTTTTTTATAAAATAAATTTCAAAAATTATAAATTAACAGTAAGTACGGCAAAAAACGGGTTAATATGGGACAGACTTGAAATTACGGGACAAAACGCGTCCTGAGATAAGTTTGCCAGGACAACAGGACACAAAGCCGAAATAAAGGACAATCCTGTATAAAACAGGACGTATGGTCAACCTAACCTAACCTCTACAAAAATATAAAATAACGTCACTGAGGAGTTAGTGACCATAATTATTTAGCTTCTCCGCATCTTTTATGCTACCTATTAAATGAGGTTACTTTTGCCTAATACGAGTATAAAGTTATGTAAGATAGGAATTGTATCTAGATAAAAATATAAGTGGAAGTTAGCTAAATAGCGATACATTCTGTTTTTTTTTTTTTGTTCAGTTATATGGGCTGGTCAAAACTTTTGCCCCCTCTCCTATTAAAAATTAAAATGACGCCACTGATCATAAGACGTAAATTTATAATAATATTGGAAATTTTTTATCACTTTTTAACTGACATTTTCTATAGTAAAGTGTACATACTATATTTTATTGTATTGACATATATATTTAGATTATTGTATAAAAAATTATTCATTATTATAAATTTGATTACAATGTGTAGAAACGAAATCGAAAAAGCTAATAAAGTTGATGAAAATGTACCGAGTAATGTTGAAGTTGATCCAATCAAGGTTTTAAATAATCAACCAATTGATGTAAGTATGTGTTAAAATTTTAATACATATTGATTTATTGTATGTTTTATAGTTGAAAAATCGACAATTTTGACATGTCTATAAAATTGTAATATTCTAATCGTTTATTTATTTGTCCATCTATATTTAGCTAGGTTTTTTATTAGGCCTGTCTTAAATTAATACATTTTTTTCTCCAGTTTATTATATTTTATAAATTAACTTCAACAATGGATATAAAAAGTAAATAGCAGAAATTATTTTAAAAGTGGCTATTTTTTATGATTTTCCGTAGTGCACATTTTTAAATTTGAATTTAATTCTTAATGATTGTGCCGACTGTGGGGGAAATTGTGTATTTACAATTTATTTTCTTATAATATATACTTACCTCATAAGTCATAGTAAATGTGTTCTACCTCAACGTTAAAAAAATAAACATTTACTATATTTATAAACTTAATTATCTTATATTATCGACATATCACATATTATGAAAAATTAAATCAGTATTTTTGATGGGAGTTTTACTTTATGATCACCTTCGTCTTTCTCAGCATCAGGAAATATACCTCGAAACCATCTTTGTTTAGTGGCTTCTGGGTGTATTTTATTATGGCGACTTTTTTATTAAGCCATAATTTAGTTGCAGGAGGTGGATCAAATTCACTTAAAGTTGGCATGTTAATTTTTATGTATAAAAATTAAAAATTTATAAAATTGAGATATGACCTTTAGCTTTTTTGCTGCAGAATTATTATAGTTGTTAAGTGCAGGTGCACATTTTTATTTTTCGTAGTGCACATTTGAGATTTTGTAGTGCACACAAAAATAGCCACTGTTATTTTATATGATCTTTAAATCTATAAAAAATTGAAATATTATTGTGAAGGTGATTAGAGAAATATGTATATCAACAAATACTGTATAATTGTTTTGTCTTGTTTCTGTTTTGGAAAAAATATAAATCTGCCTTGTCTGATATTTTTGTTATTTTATAGTAACTACTTGGCTATTAGTTATAAGAATATATATCCTTATTTAATAATTTTGACTCGTGTCTAGAATGAAGAATACGAAAACTATTATTTAAAGTTATTTCAACAACCAAAATTATTTAATGGAACACTTAAAAATTACCAGAAAGAAGGTCTTTTATGGATAAGAGTATGTATTTTAATTTATCTAGGTATTAGTTTAATTTGTGATTGGAATAAAATATTATATCATCGACTCCAAGTATTAATGTTAAACAAATATAGAGTATGCTTTCCTTGAAACAATTGTATATATAGTTTGGATATTCATATTAGTTCATTAAGTAAAAATATATTTAACAAACATTTTTTTTAGACATTGTTTGAAAATGGTTTAAATGGTATCTTAGCTGATGATATGGGACTTGGTAAAACTATACAAACTATAGCTTTCTACTGTTTCCTTTTGGAAATGGGAATAAGAGGACCATTGCTTGTAATTGCTCCACTGTCTACAATTCCCAATTGGCTATCAGAATTCTCAAAATTTTCTCCACAAGTAAATATTTTTATATCATTTGAAATAATCAATTTGATGATCGATACTTATGTCTGTTTATTATTGTTTTAGCTAAAGACTCTGTTATACCATGGTTCAGATACTGAACGCTATCTAATTCGAAAAAATTTTAATAAAAATCATAAAGTGGGGAATTTAGACTGTAATGCTATTGTAATTACAACTTATGAAATATTGCGTATGGACACAAAGTTTTTAAAAACTTATGACTGGAAGTACATAACGATTGATGAAGGTCATAAGCTGAAAAACTCTCTAACTGTAACAACCAGGTATGCAAAGTATATTTTGTTATGACTTATGATGAATAATGATTAAAACAAATTTAATACTAAAATATATATTCAGATGCCTGCGTGAATTTGCTTGTACAAATAAACTTATACTTACTGGAACACCTATTCAGAATAACATGAATGAACTATGGACTTTATTAAATATTTTGATGCCAAAGTTATTTAATGATATAAAAGATTTTAGCTCATGGTTTGTGATAAATGACTTTCATGGTACAAATGACACGATTATTAATATGGCTAAAAAAGATGAAATATTGGATATCATAGTCAAAGTAAATCAAATTTTATTTATTTTTTGAACATTTATGTTGTGAAATATTAATGAATATACACAATACACACATTTCATACCTATTAAATTTACTATCCACATCCCTAATAAAGTTCTATTTTAAATGAGTTTTTTCAAAAAAAAATAATGCATCAAACTTGATGATAAAGTAAGTAAGTATTGTCCATATTCCCTTGTTTTTTAAATGTTTTAATTGTATAGCGAATTATAACCAACAACAGAAGATTAAATATAATGATTACATAGTTTCTTTTTATTATTTTTAAAGTACAAAATAATATTGAAAAAAATAACCTATTAGAAAGTAAAGATGTTATTGTCTATGTTTGACTGTATGTAAATTGACTCTAATATTTAAAACACCTAACCTTTTTTGCAATTTTATTTAGTATATTATTTGTGTAACTCAAAAACACAAAGTATCACAAATAAAAACTAACTATTGAGATATTCTATATTATACTTATATTTATAGATACTAAAACCTTTTATTTTGAGGAGGCAAAAAATAGAAACTGATCTAAATTTACCTCCAAAGAAAGAAATTGTAATTTATGCTCCAGTCACAGAACTACAACACAAATTGTACATGGCTACATTATCTAAGGAAATGGATACATTGATGAATAAAGAACCGGTAATTTTATTTTAGAAATTTACCAAGAAAATATTACACATTAAATGTTTCATAAATGATATAAATTTATGATTATATTGCTTGTTAAATTATTAATAACAATTGTTGCAAGTCAAATAGTAACTCTGACCTATGTTTTTTTTTAATTGTATGAATCTTTATTAATGTGATTAATGCTTTAAACTTTTTTCTGTTTATAAAATACCTCATTCAACCCCATTAAACGAATAATTTTCTTATTTTCCAAAATAAAATAGAATAATATTATAAATTATAAAATTATATTATAATATTCCAAAATATTATTAGACTAACTACAGTAGTTTTATTAATTCAATTTGTAGTTATAGATTTTATTTTTAGGTTATTCAGAGTGAACCAGGAGTAAGGTCTAAAAGGAAATGTGTAGCATCTATTAAAAGGTATTCTGAATATAACGCTGTAGTAAAATTTGAACCAGAACCAAAGTAAGTTTATTTTAATTTAAAACCAAGTATTAGCTTTTTCACTAGGGTTCTATATTTTTGTAAAACAATTAATGCAAAATTCAACTTTTTTCATATAATAGTAGTATAATTTTCTGATGCTTCTTTTTCAATTATTATTGTACAAATTTGTTAGTCTCACAAATATAAAATCCTTGTTCAATTTTCTAACAATAGAGTTAAAACAATGAAAAAGAGCTGTTTAATGATTTGAATGCATCAGCAAAATAGTTTTATTTTATATTATATCAAATATTAACCTAACCTATACATTTTAATTGTTATTTATTATACAATATAAAAACTAATGATATATTTTATGAATTTTAGAGTTGAGCCTATTAAAGATAAGGCTGTCTCATTAGTTTTACTAAATCCATTTATTCAATTAAAGAAAATATCTAACCATCCATATCTTGTTCATATGCCTTTGATTCCTGGGCAAAACAATATACTTGTTGATGAAAACATTGTTAAAGCTAGTGGAAAATTTCTAATATTGGATGCAATGTTATCAAAATTAAAATTGCTTGGTCATAAGGTAATATACAAAAATAGACTGTCAATTCATCAATTATGAATTATAATTTATTAAAGGTTATGTTAATTATCAATATTTAATTTTAATTTGACATTTGACTTAAGATCAGGTGTTTTAATGTTATATACAAAAAAAAAATGTTAACAAATTTTTTGTCAATTGAGCATTAATTAATATATATAAATATTTTATTCATACTATAATTATCAAGAATCTTGATTGATAGTTCTTAACTTAAACCACTCACTCCCTTCCCCTATTTTGTGATACATGTAAATATCTATGTTTGCACCAAAATAGTAAATTGTGTGGCAAGAGTTGGTATGAAGCCTGTTGTGGAGGCAACATTTCAGTTGGCTATTTGCATAAGACTGAAATTGTCTTCTTCCGCGAGCCACACAATATTCTATTTTTTTGTTAAACCTCTGCTGCTTCCAAAATAACCTCTATTAATATTATGGTATTCCATAATGAGCTGTTCTTAGAATCTATATTTGCCAAACTGGTTGTATATAGAATGGCAAGGGAGACAAAAAAAAAAAAATACTGCTGGACAGAATAAAGGTCATTTTCCAATGTTTTTCAACCAGGATCAAACATTAAACTTTCGGTGCATACACGACAAAAAATTAATTTTTAAAATATAGATATCTATCAACTTTTTGTCATAGTTCATACACCTAATCTGAATTCAGCTCAAATTAATATTTAATCCCAGCAATTAAAAACTAATAGTGTAATATAAAATTTAATTTATAGGTGTTGCTGTTTTCTACAATGACGCAGTTATTAGATCTAATTGAAGAATTTTTGATTTTTCGTTCCTATGAATACACCAGATTAGATGGTACAATGAAAATTACAACTAGAGTAGAAGCAATTAATACATTCACCACTGATCCCGATTGTTTTTTGATGTTGATATCAACGCGTGCCGGTGGACTTGGTTTGAATTTGACTGCAGCAGATACTGTTATCATATTTGACAGTGACTGGGTATAGTTAATTCCTACAAATGTGTGAATGCATAAATTATTATCTAAAATATACTGATGTATTCTATACTACCTTCTGATAAAGATAACTTCCTTTAAAACTTATAGTCAATAGTCAATTTCACTATTAACAAAATATTCAATCCTTTTTTAGTTTTATCAAATCATAGTCCCAAAATTCCATCTGTCCATCAGGTATACAAATATTTCAGATTCAACATTTAGCACAATTTTCATTTAGCACATTTTTCAGCACAATTATCTTTGATGGAAAATCATTAATATTTTGTCATTTTTATTTTATTTTTACAAAAACCTTCTTTACACTTGTACTGTTGTTAAAGTAGAGTCGTATATATTATAAGTTTAGAAAATATGTTATTATTATATATTCGTGTTATGTTTCAGAACCCACAATGTGATTTACAAGCCCAAGATCGATGTCATAGAATTGGCCAAGTAAAACCGGTTGTTGTTTACCGCTTATGTACTAAAAGCACTGTTGATGAAAAAATATTAGCACATGCTGCCGCTAAGAGAAAACTAGAAAAAATTGTCATTGGCAATGGTAAATTTATGATAGAAAATTAAACTACCCAGATGATCATTTATAAAATAATATGCAAATACAGTGTTTTTAGCCAAAATTAATTCAAGCTACCTAGTATTACTATAAAAAAATTAAAATAAATAAAACGATTATTATGTTTTAAAGTATGCTAGGCTTACACACCGTAACTGCTTTGAATCGTTTTGTATATAAAATGATTTATCATTGAATTCAAATTTAATATATCCATTACAATGACACACTCAACAACTATTGTACAGCAAAGTGGTACTCACTTGTCCACCTTTTTAGTGTTCAAATTATACTTATTTAATCTGCAGCTTAACTGTATTTGTTAACAAATCTAATTAATTAGTTTTTAATATAATTTATAATTTTACAAATTTTAGGTTCATTTAATAGAAGCACAAAAATTAACTTATCGAATATACAGGATCTAAAGAATTTGTTAGAAGCGTCTGATTACGATAAACAAATACAGTCAAATGGATTTAGTGAGTATAGTCATATATTTGAAAAGTGGTGGGCCAACTTTTTTGTAATTGTATTTAAAATATTTGTAGTATTGTCAGATGAAGAATTAGACTCACTTTTAGACCGATCCGATATGGTTAAATCAACACCAAAAACAGACACTGCTCAGTCTGCCAAACATTTTGAAGTATTGACCTAAATGTTTATTGTTTTGTTTTTATCAAAGTAGTACATAGTTTTTTTTATTTTGATACATTTATAGAAGAAAGATTTATGATTTCATGTGTTAAAGGTGAATTTTTTTTTTAACTTATAAGTAGAAGTTTTTTTTATTTTGATACATTTATAGAAGAAAGATTTATGATTTCATGTGTTAAAAGGTGAATTTTTTTTTCAATTTTTAAATAGATACTTATTGAAATTATCCATTAAAATATTTAAGATTACTATTATACATCTCAATTTTTTTTTGTTTATAGTATTGTATTGAGTTGTAACTTATAGACTTTAGTTGAGTTTTTTTTTTCATGGCATACAGAAAAGTTTATATACAATACAATTAAAAATGCTTAAATGACACAATGTTTTTTTTAATAAGAATTTTAACATCTTTATTTACTGTTTATTGTCTGATGTGAATTTTATATTAATAATTGATTAAGTACTGATATAATATAATGTATGTCCCAAAAGTCCCATATCACCTTAAGACTTAAGGCTAGAGTTGGCGGTATGTGAAATTTGCCCACCGGTATTCGGTATGTGATTGCATATCGGTTTTAAACGGTACACCAGTATGTCAGTATGTATCGATAAATACTGTTTGTTCGGTAGGTTTTCAAACATTTTTTATACAATTTTTGTTTTTAAATTTTCAAAATAATCATTTTCAGTATCGTTGATCATTTTTAATTCGATCATAATTTTTAAAACAAAAAGATTATTAAAATTTGATGAAAATTGATAAAGTTAAAACAAATTAAGTTGATGACTTCATATAAATAATTATGTTTTACATTCAAAAAATGACTTATACGTTCTAAGTAGGTACTATGTGATTACAATGACACAGTAAATGTTACTCCCGAAATAATGAAAGTTACAGGCGATCTAAAGCTATGGAAAACTAAGTATCCAGAACGTCAAAAACTACTATACTATGTTATATCAACAGACAAATGTTTTGAATTTTAGAAACAGGTAAACTGGCGTCATCCTCAAGTTATAATGTTATAAAAACATTTTTGCAAAGCTTCATTAATAATTAGATATTTACTAATTGTCATAAAAAAATCCTGAATTCCAATTGAGATTGATTAAATTATTATGCGATTGGTGTTAAGCACATTACTATTATTTTACAAAGTCAACAACTTAATTTGCTTTAACTTGGACAATTTTTACTCAACTATAATTATATTTTTTAACATTAATTTGTAAAAAATATCATTCTATATTTTTACTAATTATAATAGCCTTCAAATATTTAACCAATATTAACCTTAAAACAGAAAACCTCTCAAAAAAAGCACTATAGTTTTTTTTTTCCAAGGTTTTTTTCAATAAAAACCTCATTTGAACTATTAGGAACATAAAAAAAATGAGCTTAATAGGTCCGCCTGTCTTAAGTTTTGCGCTTCCCAAAGAACAGCGTTTCATTTTTATATACATGGATACATAGCGTCACTGATAACATATATTAGCGCGGTTAGGATAAGTAAGTACAATCTTTCATTTTAGCGATAAAAAGTAACCCGTGTTTTCCTCCAAGGTTCCATCTATCTCTATATCAAAATTTATTAAAATTGATTCAGCGGCATGAAAGCGTAACAGACAGACTTACTTTCACGTTTATAATATTAAGTAAGATAAGTTTGAATTAGGTAATAATAGAAAAAGTGGGGTCGGAGTTAGCAATGAACACGCAGCCTACTGAAGGTTTTTTCAGGCCATAGTTCGTTGATGATGATGGGATATAAAAGGAGGGACGGGTGAGATCTCCCACCTTTTCATATTCATAACTGGGTATGGGTATATGAAAAATTTAGCCGCCTCCTACTAAATTTTAGTTCGATGTCACTGCTCCCAAGCACGTCGAAAAGCTTCTTAGTCGTTAAAACCACTGGAAGGTACCTGTAGCGGCCCACTGGCATGCAATAACTTTTGGATGATGAGTTGGGACTATAAATTCGTAAACTAGTAAAATTATTGTAGTGTTTTTATTTGAAATGTGAGTCGAATTTTAATTATTAAATTTATTACTGTAACTATTTGGAATACAATTTTCAAAATAATCTAAGTCCGAAATGATAATTCAGAGATGGTGAAGGTGCTCGCGGTTGCTCTGGTGGATCACGTCTTAAAATGGGCCATTTCGGGCTCCCTTATATATGGCATCCCCGTACCCCTGCAGTGTTGGTGCCAGGGTCCTTTGGTTCATCTCCCACGGTGTCGATGACATCAGTGTGTGCACGTGTAGATGTTCTTGCGGTCGCGGTGTTGGCATCTATTATTTTATTTAATACAAAATCTTTCCCTCTATGGTTATTAATTTTACAGCGAGTTGACAATTGTTTTTTGGCAATTATTCATAATGCTGGTGGTGGTGATGTAACTAAATAATATTCCAAGAATAGTGTATTAGTGTATGCCTATGGGAACATCTGGTTTTACTATTTCCCTAGTACTTTGATATTTTGTCGACATTAGTTATATCTATATATTATTATTGTGTTTTAAGCTTAATGTATAATATGCATTGGCGATTACATAGTAGTATGTGTTATGTACTACCGGTACATAGCATACCTTATACCAGACCCCCCACAGTTTGGATTCCAGAACATACACCAAGTTTGTCGTGTCACCGTCACAGACATAATAAACAAGGCTCTGGTAGAAAAAAAGTAATGCTACTGAGTATTTCTTGACTTAGCCCAAGTTGTTTTTATAGTTTCATCAAGGACTACTCTTGAAACGAGCTACCCGACATACTTGGTGCGCTCTTCTAAAATCTTACCCGACTGAATGACGGTTTCGAGTCGTGCGTTAAGAGGCAATAATAAATATTAGAAAATTCAGTCGGTCTCGACCTTCTACCCGCCTCGACGTGTTTTGCTCGTGCAGATATTAGCCAATTGACACTAGCGCGCATAGTAGACAACAATATAAGTTTTGGAGGGCTATTATTTGTTGTTGTTAATGATATTTTACTATGTTGTTTTATTAGTTAATAGTTATTACTATGCTATTTTTATTACTATTGTGTATTTGGATGTGATTAATTATTTTTAAATATAATTACACAATAACTTTTAATTATGAACAGTCATATCATAATTTATTCGGGATTCAAAAATATTAATATTGGTGAATTTTCGGAAAACGTCAAATTTAAAGGGAAGAAATTGGTTGAAAGTGCTATGTACCCGTAGTACATAACATATTATACTACTATTATGTGAGCATCAAGGCATATCTTATATTAAAACTTAAACACAATAATAATAATAGATAACCAATATCGAGAGAGTATACGATACAATATTACAATGACCTCGAAGGGAAATAGTAAAACCAGCCGTTCACATAGGCATATACTATTCCTGGAAAACTATTATGAAAATATAAATAATTATCGTAAGAGAAAAGAAATGCGCTCTTCTCAGAAAACTAATATAGCTAAATATAAACCATTATCGTAGGAGAAAAGAAATCGCGATCTATTTTGTGATCTATCACAAAATAGGAACAATGATAGGATTATAAGTATATTGTTGGTCATTATTTTAACTTGCTAAAAATAATTGCCAACGCTCTATATAATAGAAAGAAATATTTTATATTAAAATAATATAAAATATAAAGGCATAGTTGCAAGTCGCACAGTAACGCGACCGCAACAACATCCGGCACGTGCACGCATTGACGTCAAGATACACACACGGCCGACAAAGCGTGGGCTGAATTGAAGGACTGTCGTACCAACACTGGAGGAGTACGGGGATGCCATATATAAGGGAGCCCGAAACGGCCCATATTCAGACGTGATCTACCAAAGCAAGCGCGAGCACCTTCACGTCCATTTTTTCATTGAATCAATTATTTGGACTTAGAATATTTTCAACGAATTAATTAAATTGGACTTAGAATATTTTTGACTCAAGGCATAATATTCTAAGGACTTGGGAATTAAATTCGTTTGAGTATCTAACTCTAAATAATTTACAGTATTAAATTAAATCATTTTGCATATTCAAATAAAAACACTTAGTATATTTTCACAAATCGTATAAATTGGACTTAGAATATTTTTGACTCAAGGCATAATATTCTAAGGACTTGGAGATTAATTCGTTCGAGTATCCAACTCTGAATAATTATACACAGTATTACATTAAACCATTTTTACATTTTAATAAAAACACATAGAATATTTTCACGAGTTATAAATTTATTTCAACAAATCCTACCATCAACATCCAAAGGTCGTTGTACGCCCGTGGGCCGCTACAAAAGTCATCACGTTTTCAATGTTAAAGAAATCGTTTCAGAAAACATTTGTCTAACTATTATAATACTTATAAGTTATGAATAATATAATGATAAAGCAATACAATGACAACATAATATTATATTTTAAAACTATACTCATAATAATTAGGTAATAGGTAAATGCTACTAATAGAAATGTTGTGAGTGCATCTTGCCAATGCCCTGCTGGTCTAGGAGAGAAATGTAAACATATTTTTGCATTGACACATTATGTTAATATTGAAGATGGTCATTCAAAAACGAGTCATCATTGTGAGTGGAGTGCACCCAAACTATCAAAAGCTGGAAAAGATTTGTATTGCAAAGAAAAAAGAATTGAAGAATTGTTTCCTCCAAAAAATCCACCTACAAGTTTTATTGTGACAAATAATATTCCTGACTTTCAAGTACCTTCTTTATTTAGTATTATATGTATACCATGAAGAAAAAAAAACTGAATGTGAAAGAATAGTAGTAACTGTTGTTAATGAACTTTTAGAAAATGTATTTAAATCATTAGAATTTGAAATTTGTATTTAATCAATGCTGCCAGTAAATATAGTGCCATCTAGCGTCGGCTTGTTCATTTTTTACTAAACCATGCTAAACACAGTACATAATTATATTTTACGATCTCATTTAATAATTTATTATGTTTATTTATCTTTTTTTAACCTTTCATAGGTATAGTCGTATAGATTATTAATATGACTACTAGATCTAGTTGAAAGCTAGTTAATACTTAATTATCATTAACACTTTCTTCTGCCACTTTACATCGTTCAAACCATTCTATCCGCGAGTGTTATTATAATAATAATATAATATTATGTTTCAAAATATAAATATAGAATATGAGAATAATATATTTGGATTGGGTTATTTCGAGTGTCAAATGGCTTGGCGGTTGTCCGTGCCGCCGCCGGAACGGTATGTAGTAGTGCACACAATCGCCGCGCAATTTGTTCAGTGTAAAAATTAAAATACTCTACCCGTGTGGAATTGATGTGCACAGTGCACGGGAACAATTTAACCAATTAAATTGTTATAAACTAAATATTTTGGACGACGCGTCGTCGTTATAATTTATTTTTACTCTCACTCGTTTTCTATATTCCGATTATCAGCTGGTACTGCTTGTCGGATTAATATTATATTTTCGATTCTGAGCAGAGCGAGGAATGTATTGATTTTACAATGTTGTTTTTTTTTGTGTGTAAGTCTGTCCTCACATTTTAGTGCAGTAAAAGTGATCTGATTAGTGCTATTGATTTAACTTGTTTTAAGTGAAAATTTTAAAAATGTCGAGTATAAGTCTTTAAGAGGCTTATTAATATTATTGTCTGCGCAATACCTATTTGTTTTCTCTCTCGGACTCACATGCAACATAGATAAAACATTTGGGCATCAAAATATCGAACATATTCAAGTTATTTTGTGGTTAAAAATTTATAAAATATTCAATTTTTATAGCTAAAGATTGAAAATTAAAAATAAGGTTTTTCTAAATGCAAGTTGTTCTAAATGCAAGTTGTTCTAAATGCAGTTATCAAAATATTTAAGATACAAATGCAAACTTTTTTTCATAAACATTAAAAGTTCAAACTTTGATCAAATTCATCGAAATCTCGAATGTTTGAAAATTATTTAGCTGTTAAAAATGTATAAAAAGATCATGTTTTTATAGCTAAGGATTGAAAATTTAAAACAAGGTTTTTCGTAACTAACCAAAAAATCAAAAAAATTGTATGTTTGCTTATATTGATTGGATTTAGAAACGATGAAAGAATTTAAAGACATCTTAATCAATATTTTAATTGTAGCCATGAGTGAAACTGAAGGTACTTTTAAAACTAAAAATGGAATAGAAGAAAATCCATATGAAAAATCTTGAAAAACTCTATTGAATAAAATAAAGTCAGCAGATTGCATCATTGTAAATAATAATATTCAGTCAAATGAGTTTAATGATGATACAGATAACTGTAAAATATTTTATGAAGATACTAGTTTAAATTACATTAACTCATCAATGTATAATTTTTTACAAAAAATTGAAGATATATGTGTAAAAAATGCATCAGTAACCGGAGATAGGATAAGTCCACATTATATGCCAGGAATTAAAAATAATTTTTTGAGAGTAGCCAAAGAATTTCCAATGTGTTCTAATGTAATGAAAACTTATTTTAAATCATACTGGTATATGAAAATGCAACTTCTGCACCCGATGAAGGTGATTTTGGAGAATTAAAAAATAGAATATTAATGCATGAATAAAAACCGATGAAAGTTGATAGGTTTATCGTGACACATATAAACAGCATTGATAATTCATTGAAAATAGCTCGGAGTAATCAAAAGTTACAAAAAGATACTACAAATATTGATCAAGAAAAATTAGGTTTGTACGATTTATTTTAATTTACAATATTGAATTTATACATTAATATCATAAAATAAGTAAACAAAAAAGTAGGCAAAAGGAAAAGGAAAACAAAATACATTGCTCTAAAATAGAAAGAATTCTAAAAAAGCCAGGAATGAGATCTACTAAAAATATATTAATATTTAATAGAAAATAACGACTCTTGTCCGACCTGAAAAGTCAACATTTATTGTAAATAATGCATGTGCCTTTGATTCAGTTGTGTTTGCCATTGGTACATCTTATACTGATCATTTTAATTATAAAAACTACATAGATGAATCTAATAACAGATTCTTGAACATTGTTCAATATTTATCATTCTATGGTTCTATACCTAAAATATATAGGCAAAGAGCTATATTATTAAAAGAAATATTCTCAATTGATACAAGTATTCAAAAATTAAAATTAATAAATTAACTTTTAAAAGATTAGCCTAGTAACGAGGAGGAACTAATCTGTACTTCTGAAAATTGCCCAAGAATTTCAACATCAAGAGCTTCACCCATAATAATGTTAACTGTTAATGAAAACAGAAAATTAAATAACGAAGGTACATACAATCTCTTTAGGATATATTAAAGAGTTATACCAATCCAAAGCCAACAATATATAGGATGAACTCATGTGATGGTGAAACAACATTAACTCGAACACTGAAAAATCATTTATTCATAGACGTCGAATCATTCTGTCCTGGAAAAGTTTTTCAATGCTACCTTCCAGAACTTCCCAGAAAGTTGAATTTTGAAAATAAGGAGTAAGTTTCATTATACAGTATAAACCAAAAGAAAGAGATATTGACATTTTCAAGCCTAGGCATAAACAAATTAAAAAATTAAAATTAACTTAACTTTAATTTTTAACTTGTTTATATGCCTAGGCTTGAAAATTTCAAAATCTATTTCTTTTGATTTATACTGTATAATGAAACTTACTCCTTATTTTCAAAATTCAACTTTCCGGGAAGTTTATTTTTCATTAACTTAATTTGAAACTTATATGATTTTTATTGATATCGATTTAATAAACAACGAGTTACTTTTAAATTTTAATCAAATCCAAGTTACGCTAATTTATGAATAATTAAAAAATAAATATAATACAATTATTAGAAATGATACATATTGTTTAAACAATAACTTTAAAAAAAAATTCAACTATATAACTGGCTATTGATGTATTAAAAAAATAAATTAAAAAGTAACTTAAGTTAATAAGTAAATTGAAAGTATACATTTACCAACTTAACTACTCAGTTAAAAATTATCATTAACTTGACTAGGCTTGAAAATGTGTATACTAAGTTCCTAGCAAATATTTTAAGTTTAATTATTTTAGATTCATGCTAACTGCTGTAATTGCCCATGTGCCGGGTCATTATCTAACATACGTTTTACGAATATCTGACTCCTGCAGGAAACAACACAATGATTTGGAGAAAAAAGTAAA
Source organism: Neotoxoptera formosana (assembly GCA_022818045.1). Classification (NCBI taxonomy): domain Eukaryota; kingdom Metazoa; phylum Arthropoda; class Insecta; order Hemiptera; family Aphididae; genus Neotoxoptera; species Neotoxoptera formosana. The sequence continues at coordinate 74,637,399 of CM040630.1, forward strand.
AATTGCATCAGGCAAAAATACTTTAATCACTCCTCATATAATAATGTACGTCAAATATTGATTAAACTAAATTAAGTTTTATATTTATGTACTATTCATGCTTTAAGATTAAATTATTGATTAGGAAAAAAAAATTATTTGAATATACAGATAAATTCTAAAATGTACATAAACGTAGGTACCTAAGCAAGTATTCACAATAAAATACAAATGTTATTTCAGGTGTTCTTTTATTTATTTTTTATTTTACTTATACACACTAATGACGATATTAAGCTATTAAAAATTAACTCTGAATTTATTTTCATCATAATTTTCAAACGATGAAATATAGTATAAATATTTAATTTGAGTTGGAGGTAACATTTTTGATTGTTATTATAAATGCAATGCAAATACCTGAGAGTATTTTTATTAGTTACAAATAATTAGGCAGGTGAAAAAGAAGACCACCGAACTGAAAAAATTCGCACAGGTCGTAGGGTGGACTTGATATTTTTTTTATGGACTTGCAATTACTTGCCAATTATACGGAATCGAACGTGTGGGTATGAGAAAAGGTGAACTACCTACGTGAAGTTGGCCCACCTTTCTTTATTTTTGTTCCGTACTTGGAAATAATGACTTGCAAATTTTAAAACCTAACTTGCTAATTCTTGTTAATTACTTGCTAAAAGTCGATGTTGGTTAGATTTGTTTGTGATAAAAAGGGTGGGCCACAGATATAGATAATAAACTAGATTGCTAAGTAGTGATATGATGCGAAGTTATTATCCGCCATTTTGAGTAGATCAAATGCATGCCGAAATCCCGCCAAAATTTTAATTTTTGTTTAAAATATTTGAAATGTAATTTTTTTCGTCATTGATATTCATTTTTGTCACAATAAATTATGATTGTATATTTTCAAAAGTACATTTTTTGAATAAAATATTTATGTAGTATATAATTATTTAAATGTATGATTTAAAATTGTAAACAATATATGAATTATTCGTTAAAACCAGTGTGTTGTTCTTTAACATATTATATTATATATTATTAGTTATTACCTATATATATAATATATACTATTACCTATGTATAATTATATATTATTACTCGTTATTTGTTTACACTTTTTCATAGAAAATAGTTGTGGAGTGTACAGTATAGCGCTGTATATAATATGTTAACTACTGTACAGACCTGTTTATACTTGTTGTAAATGTTATACTAGGCGAACAAAATATTTACTTTATACACATGAAAGTTTTAAGTGTAATTTATATGTATTGTTAATAATATTTTATATTATATTATATCTGTATAAAGTATAAAATATTACATTTTGTTAAAAATGCATACATACTGTACTGTAGAGAATGAATCATTCAAAACTCTCACAAGAATGAAGAACAGAGGAGGCTTAGAATTAGCATCGGAAAGTGTTTTCAGAGTTATCAAAACCACTGAAACATACTTTAAGTCTGTAGTTTCTGATAAATAGCAGTTGTTGTCTAAGAATGTAGATACTAAAATAATCCTCTGGGTCCAAAATACATTAGCATTATCGGCAACTCTTTTTCCTGAAAGTATAGATTGTTGGTATGTAACAGACATACATGCAAGACCTCACAAAATTAAATTAATTAACCTAATTTCACACACATATTTAAATATAAGATTACACTCTTATAGCAAAATATTAACTTCTTCAATAATGAAGGTGGCTAGGAAAAGACAGAAGCTTCATAAAACTATTTTATTTTACAACATGTAAAAGTATTTATTATTATATTGTGTAACATTGTTTTAATTTGTCAAAATACCTATACACCTATTACCTAGTTAAGAAACTGTTTTATTAAATATTCCTAAGTATTATTAACTAATAATAATATAATGATATAAATGGTAATAAAATAGTATCTACAGAATAGTATTATAATACACTTACCTAATTTATATGTTTATATATAAATAATAAACATAACATGAAATTATTCCATAGATCAACATTTCTAAATTATTTAACAAACGTCAAATAATAAAAGAAACTTGTTACCTTCGCACATTTTAAAATTTAAAATTTAAAAACATTTATTTATTAATTATTATTGTCTAAATCAGAAATCAGTGAGAACCGAGAAATTGTGTTATCAAAATTATAACATGATAAGATACGAATGACCTACTGGCTACTACTAATGGCGGATGCGTGGCTTCAAACGGTTTATACGGTCAGTATAAGGAACCTAGTAATCTAGTTTATTATCTATATCTGTGAGGTGGGCCATCTTCACAGCCATTTAACATTTGTGTATACGCGTAGCGGTATCAGAAACAGTTTATGTAATACATAATTCGAAATATTAATTTTAATAATTTAATCAATGATATTATCTCACATTTATTATGTTTATAACAAAAAATACAGATTATAATGTACAGTATTATACATTTATAACCAACGTGGTGACGCAATGCATTTGCATTTGTGTTTTTGTGATAATTACATAATAATTTATTAATTACCTTTGAATGTTATCTATTTTTATCATAATAAAATATATTTCTAACATTGATCCAAGTTATAATAACATACTTCTTTTACCTATGTACTTTTTTAGTTACAGCACTTTAGTATTAAATAGTGTTAGAAATAAAAAATATTTATATATTATACGTTGGTTCGGGGGGGGGGGGGGGGTTCTGGTTTAAAGGACTAATAGTTCACATATCGTAGGATTGACGGTGTGTATATTATATATAATATACCGTGACACTTAATAACAACAGATACATACCAACGAGAGAAGAAAATAAATATAAATATTGTTTTATATTTCATTATTATCCAAGTACGTTTTTTTTCTGATTGATTTTAAATGTCAAGTGACAATGAATTCAGCGAGTTCGGTTTTGAATCCCTGGATGAGCAATGGTGGGGAAGAGAACAAAAAGAACTGCAGTTGGGAGTCGAATTGGATGAACACCGGATTCCTCTTGAACTGGAGTCGTTTGAGACCTTTATCGATGAGCAAATTGATTATGCTCATGATGAAAAACAACTCAAGCTAGCAATCGAACGCATAGAAGAACTGAGATTAGAATTGTCAGACCTCAGACATCGCAAAACTAGAATGTTTAAAATCCTGAACGAACACATCGGAAAGGGATTGGTGAGTGATTATTAGGTTTGAGGGCCAGTGATAGAAGTTGTAAATTTATTAAAAGGACACATCATGTCCATTTTTTAGACAGTCGTGAATAAGTACTACTATAACAGTAGGTAATGTTGATTGTTGACACCAAGGCACAATTTTGAATAATACCTACTGCTATATCAGTACTCTTAAAACCGACCGAAAAAAAGACACTACTGCTTTAGCACCGGTATTTTCATTGGTACATTGTAAAAGACCAAGTCTTTACTGTCACAATACAGCATAAAATGACAATTGGCACTGACAAAATAAATCAGATATAATTTAAACATAAAATAATTATGTTATAAATAGATATTTTATTCCAAATGTTAGATATGACATTATTTATATTGATAAATATAAATATAGACTGTAATTTATATCCATTGTATCGTATCGTAGGTATAAATGTATAATTTCCGTGTTTATAGGTAAAACCGTAAAACAACATTATTTCTATACAAACATATACAATTTATTATTTAATGTAAATGAACATTACGCTATATCAGTTATAGTGCATTGATTAAACTATGCATGGTTTTCAAAAATAATAGTAATCCTCACTCTCCGTCAATGCGTTAAAGGTCTTATTAAATTAAAACAATGAGAATTCGAAGTCACTTATTTACAAAGTTCTATTTATCTATTCATGCTTTAAACATTCAACCTCAGTAAATAAAATACTGTGCATATTAATTGTTTCACGTATAACGTGATTGTTCAACCTATGTTTTATGTTGCATGCAATTTTATTATTGTAGATTTAATATTTATTATGATCAAATAAACTAAATGTTATTGTGGGCATACGTAAACTGCGCCCAAATGATTTTTTTTTGTAAAGTGCGCCCGAAATTTTATCCTTGTTAAAAAGGTATAGTGTAAACTGCGCCCGACTTATTAACTTATTAAATTTTGACTTATTAAAGTCTCTATGTTTGACGATTGTGTACTTTTTCAAGTATATCACAGAAATTTTATTTTCACGAAAAGTTAGAAAAATTAATTAATAAATATAATAGTGGTCAAATTCCAATTGATGAATATGTATCCACCATATGTTATTGTTTGTATTATTTATAATTATTTTAATTATTAAAATTATATTTTTTTTAATTCCTAATATGTTGTAACAATATGACGTTATTATTTGTAATATTTGTATTTATTTTGCTTTTTAAATTATATTCTATTTTTAATTATTCATAATATTATATAATGTCTGTAACGAATTAAGTATTTTCCCTGTAATTTTACCCGGGCGCAGTTTACATGTCACCTTTATACACTTGATAAAAACTCGGGCGCAGTTTACATGTGTGATTTTGTGTTTACCTGTATTTTGGGCGCAGTTTACAATCACCGGTTATTGTAATAAGTATAGATAATATATTATACACCTTCCTATTATAATAATAATTATGGTATGTATTGTTAATAGAATAAATCAGATAAACCGATTAGAAATAGAACAAAAGAGGAAGGTGAACAACTCTATGAAAACCTATTGATGGAATTCAAAAATAAAAAAGAAGAGGTAGTCAAAATAAAACATGAATTAAACGAGAAGTTAAGTATAAATTCTGAATACTTGAAATCAAAACTCAATGAATGTGCAGAACTCGTCGAAAATCAGTATAACTTAGAATTAAAAACCGCTGTTGGCATGATATATGACAAGACACAGCAAAAACTCACTCATGAAGTAACTTCAATGGTTTTAAATTTATTTTATTTTTAATTCTACAGCATTTAATCTGATTACCGCAGCAAACCAACTACAATATCACCTTTCTTGTATGGAAAATTGGTGTTAAAACTGGAAAGTCAAAATAAATCCAGCCACAGCACTTTTATTTTTTACTCTCAAACACCAAATTTACCGTCAAATTACATTTAACAATATCATAATTTCAAAGTCACTAAACCCAAAATACCTCGAAGGAACACATGTCGACAAAAAACTGAGCCAGACCCACCATACTCAAAACTCCAAACTCAAGTTAAACTCTTGACTTCGCATCCTTCAATATTTCCTTAACACAAAATCAAAGCTTTCATTCCATACTAAATTAAATCTTTACCAAACTCTTCTTGAAAACCAATTTAGATGTACGGCATCCAAATATGAACTCCGCAAAAAAATAAAACCTAAACAAAATATTTTGTTTTATAGCCCTATTTTGTGTATTCTGCTATCAAATCCTACTCTCGTTACCACAACTCACTCATCTTCGGACATCTAAAAATCCTAGCAAAAAATCTAACCAAATCAATGCCCAGTGACCCGGAAGCTCACCCAAAACATAAAAAAGAAAATCGCGTCGGGACCTACTCTTCTAACTTAACCCTATAACCTTAATCCAGGAGTGTCGGCAATAGGCGGTTTCTCCTATTTAACTTTTTTGTTAAATCTTATTTCATCGTAATTTAAGCTTATTGTACAAATATGTATAGATTGTTTAATTTCAAATAAAAGTTTAAAAAAATGTCTAAAGCATATGGGAAAAGCATCTTTTTTCACACACATATTGTCACAGCAGATGATGTAATTTTTACGAAAATATGCTGTAAAACACATATTAACAGCTTTTATTAAAAAAAAAAAACATTACATTTACAATAATAAATTAATTTGATTTTGTAGTATCACAAAATAATCTTATTTGCTTTAATATCAGATATTCCTTAGTGATATAAAATAACTCTAAATTGACTTAACTTTTGCTATATATTTACAGGATGTAGAAAAATTGCTTAGATCCTGTAAACAGCAGGATATAAAATTAAACAAAATACGCATGGAATACATTCTACAGAAACAAAAATGTAAAAAGCTAAAAAAAGATATCGAATATTTGGCACCAAGCACGTTCAGCATAGTTGATTATGAGGAATTATTAAAAAAAAATAAAAAGCTTGAAAATAGTATAGAATATATGTGAGTATTTTTACTTATATTGCTTTATTCTCAGTGGCTCCTTTACCCGCGTGGAACCCTGGAATAAACCCCTCTTAATTATTTTTATCTATATCAAAAACGGAACAAAAAATGATTCGATCTAATAATTTCAGGAACGATTTGTCATTAGAGGCGTATTTAGGTGAGTGATATGGAGGATAGATCCCTTTGGTTCTTTTTTTGTTGTTAGTAGTTAAATTTTCCATATTTCTCAATATGATATTATTTTTAGGGTACAACTGTTTTCTAAATATTCTAACCGTAATCGTATTGCTAGGAAAAAGGCAGGCCAAAATGGGAAATCCCACTAATAGTCGCAACTGATTTGTAACAATTTGAAACGACAATTTTCCAATTTGCAACATTGCCCAATATCTAGAAAATCCAATTTACCGATGGGGGTGCCAACTTCATGCAGCACACCCTTTTTGAGTTATCAACTTAAAATCAATGCTAAAGTATATTATGTAACAGACTGCAACACTTTCTTCTCAATTATTACCACATGAAAACTAATTTCTTCTACTGGTATTAAACTGACGCTGCAATCTTACATGTCCACGAAGTTGGCACACAGACTTTTCTAACCAAATCCAAAATATGTACCAAGATTTTACAAACGATTAGCAAAAATTTGCAGCACCAAACAAATGAATTTGCACCATATTTTTATTTTTATATTAAAATCTATATGAATCTCAAAAAAATAAACAAACATTTTTTTTTTTACAAACATTTCAAATTTAAATTTTGACAATATTGTGTATTATTTAAACAAACAATATAAAGAAATATATCTGAATTATAGATTTTAGATTCTGAGCGGAGCGATGAATGTATTGATTCTACAATGAGGTGTGTTTTTTTAAAATTTTCAATATGTTTTGACTTTTTTGAGCTATTTATAGGCATAGGTAGCTAATTTTTAGGTTTTTTTTTTTTATTATTGCCGATAAAATTTTTTTCAGTTGATCAAAAAACTTGAAAATGTAATACAATGGTCATCATAACTTGTTGTACGTGAAAATTAAAACAAAAGTTGAACGTGTGTCACTAATAATTTTTTATAAGCGTCTAAAGTTAAAATTAAAATTATAAGTAAATATTTATAAATACAAATTTATAATATGTTCAGTTTTTATAACTAAGGATTGAAATTGTAAAACAAATTTTTACGTAAGTAGTTTATAGTGTAACCAAAAAATCAAAAAGATAAATTATAATTATATTTTTTTATAGACATTTTAAGTCAAAATTTAGTCATCAAAATATCGAATATTTGCAAGTTGTTTTGTGGTTAAAAATTCATAAAAAATTTCTATTCATATTTAAGGGTTGACAATTCAACACTAGATTCTAAATAAGTTTTTCTTATGATAATCATAAAAAAAGTTCAATAGGATAACAGTTAAACAATTTTAAAGTGTTTAAAGTTAAAATTCTTACAAAACAAGAAAATATACAAACCAATTTGTATTAAAAAATGTATAACATTTTGAGAATTTATACCTAAGGTTTAAAAATTTAATACAATGTTTCTCATAAGCTATTGTAAGTGCTAGTTTAAAAAAAGTAAATCTCCAGTCTAAAAGTTTTTTATAAGCATCTAAAGTTGAAATTTCGAAAAAAATACGTAAAAATCACTGAATTTTGCAGTTTTTTTTGATTAGTCGTCTTAGATTTGAAAACTCAACAGAAGGATCTCTATAAGTTTTTCTAACTTTAAAAAAAAATATTTACTGGAAAGTCCAACTAATTTTTTATAAGCGTTTGAAATTATTAATAATGGTAGTATACATATAATATAAAACATCATAGGCTGACAGATCATTTCCGCTCAGAATCGTTTTTCGTATGCAATGATATTCTATCATTGAATTCAATTTTAATACCATCCATTACAGTGACCCTTAAAAAAAATTAAGTACAATGTCCGTTTGATTCAAATAGCTGTGCAGTAACATAGTACAAAGAATTTATTGATAACAGAGGTAACATAACCTAGCTGCATATGGTTACTACATACTAGTACATGATACGGCCTGCCGGGCGATGACGAGCGCTTCCCCGCAGTAAGGCATTTGGCTGTCTTATCATAAAAGAACGTTATCGTATTGTTATCATTAGAATTTCAAATTATTGTAAAATAATCATAAATATTAAAAAATATATAAAGTTAAAGTACTATTATAAAGTACTTTCGCTGGGAAGGTTTCTTTTTGTCACTATTTCGTCTTAATATCAGTATATTATTTAAGCGTATAATTTATTGTTCTAATTGTAATTGATGATATAATATAGAATTTTGAGAAAAAAAAATACAGTTTAAGCTGGATAATATAATTAATTAATTAATTAATAGGTAAGAAATTAGATTTAGATGAATAGGTACTAAAATATTAATTTAAGTTTTTTATTTTGATCATTCTGCAGCCAATTAGTTATATTTTTTTAAAACTATTAAAGGATTGGGTTGTTAAATTGTCTAACAATAAAATGTTAAATTATTATTATTTTTTTTGGTCCTATATTAAAGTAAATAGATTGAGTTAGTTTACTGTGCATCTATGGTACAGTTGTTAGCTGTTAACTTATTTCATGTCTGTTTAGAGCAGACAAATATTATAGCATTATATAGCAGACATATTATTTTATATTATAAATTTATAACATTACTGAGGAGCTAGAAGAGATTACTTTTTATTTAAAAGGTATATTAATACAGTGGATTCCGCTTAATGTGGACACGTTGGGACCAGCTCTGTTTGCCCACATTAAGCGGTTGCCCATAAAAACCAAAATTAGTTAAAAAAAAAAAAAAACTATAGTAATAGGAAAGAGTTTTTATTTTTATTATCATATAATTGAAAAAAAGTGAAATAATTACTATACCTATACGTTATGCACACGTTTGAATGTTATCTCGTGTCTATTCTTCCACCTGCTTAACCGCAACCATCAGTACCAATATAAACTGATTGTTACCAATTTTCTGGGATAATTCGCCGGCTTTACATTTTAACATTGGCCCAGACACGCGAGCACCGCGACTTATTGTTAATGATAACCTTTCTTCTTTGAGCAGTTTCGCCACCGTTGATTTCAGAACGCATAATTTTTCATTAATGTTTTTCATTCGTTTTTAAATCGTGTATATTCGAACGCTATGATAAAATAAAATTGCCCACATAAGCCGAATCGAGTGCCCATATTACGCAGTTAGATTTAACATTGTTAATATACATTTGTATTGGGACCAGACCTGTTTGCCCACAATGAGCGGATGCCCATATTAACCGGTGCCCACAATAAGCGGATTCCACTCTATATATAAATATATATATATGTATATTAATATATTAGGTATATTATAATGTATAGTTTTATATGTTATTTACATTTGATGAATATACATTATATGTCTTAATTTATGTGGTAGATAGTGGAGCAAATTAATAGTATACTATTACTTTATTACATATTAATTACTAGAAAAATGCAGTTGTTTTTTTTACAAGAATGGAGTTAAAGGTCTTAATATTCTAATTATCTCTTTAAAATGTTTGATTTATAAAACAAAACTAAAACAATTATGTTTGTAACACACTCAATCATTGGTAACCATGATCAAATATTCAAATGTATTATTTATTGGGAATATTAAAATATTCATTGTTTTCACTATTAATTCCATCACAAATAGGTAGCATTTGTTTAATTTACATAGCATTTTTATGCAATCTTTGTTTTCTTGTTGAGTATAAAGGCATTTGGCCAGTAATTTTTTTTTTTTCTGGATATTAATAACAGGGTCAATATGGAAAAAACTGTAATTAAATGTCCAGATTGTGAAGCAACATTTACATTAAAAAAGAATATGTATACTCATTGCCGTAATATTCACAAAATTTAACATTCAAGCAAAAAACCAAAAATGTATCAATGTCATATTTATGATGTAAAATTTTCAAATAAAAAGAGTTTATCTCAACAAATGAAAACATTTCACGATAATTGTACAAATTAAAAACATACTAGAATAATATGTCCTGAAAACTTATTTACATCTCTTAAATTAAGAGAACACTTGTGTTTTTAACACAATATTACAGTAGAGCTGGAAGAGATAATTTTTGATAATTTTAAAGGTACATTATACTATTATAGTGACTCATTATACATCTCATGTTATGATAGTTTTCCTATTCATTTTTTTCATAATTTATAGAATTTGAAACATGGAAGCAAAAAATAGAAAAAGAAACAGTGTCAATGTAGATACTGGAGCAAAAAAAATTGTTTAATGGAATTCTTAAACAATATTATTTTTGTCATCGCTCATTAAATAATCAAAAATCAGGAAACGATTTAAGATTAATGAAGTCGATGGAAAGCAATAAAATTGGTAAGACTTGAAACAACAATAGTAGAAACTAAACTAATGGAGTTACTTCAGCCAAAGTAAAATACTGGAAAACGCACTGTGGGCATGCTCAAGAAATTGGTCGATTGAAGATTGATAAAGAGAATAGAGCAATGATTGCAGGTTCTTTATTTATATACAAATAAATCTTATACAGAATTATTAAATAATAATATTAATGTATGTCGTTTTTATGGTGTATGGCTATCAAAAACCTTTATGTACTTTACTATACCTAGTACACCTGGCATAAGTGGAAAAATTATTAATAAAGTAGAGCTTATCTGTAGTCTATGTGCTACAAGCAAAGTTAGTGAGGAGGAAGACATGTTCCTTAATAAAAAATTGGATGATATTATAAAATATTATATTTATATTATATTATAAATATGTTAAACAAAACAAAGAAACTCTATCTTAATACTGTTGAAAATGTTAATATCCAAAAAAAAAAAATACTGGGCAAATGTGTTTATACTTAACAAGAAAACGAAGATTGCATAAACATGATATTCATAAGCCAACTATAAATGAAACAAATGCTATTCGTGATGGAATTGATAGCCAAAACAATGAATATGTTAATATTCACCAGACATTTGATCATGGTTACCTATGATTAGTATGATTGAGTGTATCAACATAATTGTTGTATCTTTGTTTTATAAATCACATTTTAAAGAGATAATTAGAATATTAAGACCTTTAACTCCATTCTTGTAAAAAAAACAACTTCATTTTTCTAGTAATTAATATGTAATAAAGTAATTATGTTTAATAACTCCAGTCTCCATTACAGCACTATTAATTTGCTTCACTACCTATCTACCACATACATTAGGACATAATTTATATTCATCAAATGTAAATAATTTATAACTTTATAAGACTATATATTATAATATACCAAATATATTAATATATACCTTTTAAATCAAAAGAGATCTTCTAGCTCCACAGTAATGTTAAATAATATATATATACGAGTATAATATACTATTTTTTTTTATATTTACATTTTACAATTTGAAATTATGATAACGCTCTTTCATGGTAAGCCAGCCAAATGCCTTACTGAGGGGAAGCGCTCGTTTAAGATGTACCTAAATAATCGTGGGTGATGTGGTGATGAGCGACACAAAACTCAAGATAACTAGCGTTCCCCGTTGTCGTTCCTGTCGTAGCACTAGTAATTGTCGGCTTGTCGCGTCTTCTCGTGTGCTTTCGACCAGTTATAATACTGTGATAAGACGGTACCTACGCCATGTGCCAGACCCCGATACGTTGTATTACGTTCCACGGGTTCGCACCAATGAGTCATATCAGTACTCATATTTTATAAATCATAGGTAGCACACTAGCATATAGGTTGTATATATACCTAACTTTGTCCGTGATAAAATGAACAAAATATATAAAACACGTGCACCTATCTCGGTTTTAGTTTACCTGCCTCAATTAATTTACGCGAAAATCGGAAAATTGGCTTCGTGCGTCGGCGTATTTGTGTAAACGCGTCTGTAAGTGTGTCTAGTGCTAGTTACACTAGTTACACATTTTCAATCATGGGCGAGTGGTTCAAACTACTCTCTACATTTTCCTGATATCTCTAAAAACAATCTCTTAAACCTTCGTCAAAATCAGTTGAGTAGTTTTTGAGTTGTTAGTACGATATATGTTGAGTGTATATGTCGTCATTAAAGTCACTATAATTGTAATTGGTGTGCTAAATGATAAAACATTGCAGCCTGCAGGTGATAAACAATTCTGGGCGAAGGAAACGTTTAAACGACTTAATAGTTTAATACCCATCTATTTCTAAGAATAATATAGTTATATGGTTAGTATTTTCTTAATTTGTTTGCTTGAACTATCGCATCATATAACTTAAATAAGTTTATAAGTCTACCTCTGTAAAATATTGTGAATTGATTTGTGGTAAATATAAAAATGTCTAAATTGAAAATGTCATTCTGTTTATCAAATAATAAAATATTTAATGGCAAAAAGTTTCAAGTTTCTACGTTTATTTATTTTTTCAAGGACAAACATCAAAACCCAAACTCTAAAAGTTATTAAATCTGAATTATCTAAAATTCCTGATATTGACAAAAGACGTATCGATTTAAAAGAAGAAAAGGATAACAAGGAGTCTGAGTTAAAACAAATCAAAAATGTAAGTTTCTTAAACATTTCTTAGTACCTATCTTAGTTTAATAAGATAACTTAATTTTAAATAAAATTAACAAGTTTGATGTTAAATTTTAAAAAACCCTCATCCAAATCGATTTTTTTTCTGATAAAGAAATAAAGAAATTTTATATTATATTATGATATTTAATTTGGATATTAAATTAAAATTAAAAGCTTTTCATAGGTTAAAGTATAATGATTGATAAAATAACACTCGTCCTAAATTTGTATATATTATATTCTTCTACCTACCTCCCACCAGAACTTTAAAACGCACGTGTTTATACTTTTAAAATATTTAGGTATATTAATTACCTAACTCCTAAGAATGGCTACCTCAATCGATCAAGAAAAACAAGTCTTAATTTTATTATTTTGACTGTATCCTTAAATAAACTATTATGATATTTAATATTATGTAGGTAGCATTAGTTTTCAACAATATTGAATAGAAAAAAAGTTACATACTGACTTATTTTTATGCAGCGTAGGTATACATTAAATATTTATATTTTTTTTCCAACAAGTTAATTTCTCCAACTGCAATAAAAATGTAACTTGTTCATATGGATTAGACCCATGGTTATAATATCTAGAAGTATTATAATACTATATCAGATATAGACTATAGACATAGATACATACGACATACATACAACATACCAAATGGCTTTTCAGTAATTTATGTATATCAAAAACAGGAATGGAAACAACTTGTTAAAGCAAAGGCACGTGACCAGAAGTATGATAAACGATTAAAAAAAGAACGTAAATCAGATTGTTTTGCGGAAAATCCTTTACTTTTGAATGATTATCTCGAAAGTGTGGAAAAAGATAGGGCATTAAAAAAGATTCTGGCTGACTTACATCAGAAGTTCGATGACATCAATTTAATAAAATACAATCTGAAGATAAACCATGTTGAATCTCTAAAATAAATAAATATTTATACTCATATATATATTGTTATATGTATTTATTTATGATAATATATTGATAATTTAATTATATAGATAGAATAAAGAATTGTACATCGTAAACCGCATCACATAGGTAATCAAGAAAATTGCTAGATATGTTTTATTTAAACTTGGGTATTTTTATAAACATTATAACATTTTCAAAATATTTTGATAATTTTTGAGCTATTTATAGGCATATAAATATATATGCGTAACTAGGATTTAATAGTTATAAGAGTCATATATAGCCACTGAAGTTTTTTAGTAGTCACAGGGACTAGGAAGTCCTGCGTAAGGCTGTAATATAAAAGTTTAAAATTAACCACAGAGTAAAACAGCCTCCTTCCACTCTCAAATCGTAATTACAAATAAAATAACTTATAACTCCATAACTGTATACGCCTATATTTAGATGCAAATGTTTATAAATTATCATTATCTAGATAATTCTCTTTCCGTAATAACTATTAACTACTATAGTAAGATCGCTATATCTGTTTTAGGTCGTAGTAAACCTGATGTATGTTTTGATTCTTAAATATTTTACACATTGAACCCATGACAGTTTTTTTTTATATTATCCAGTGATTTGGATTTTAACTAAGAGGTGCCAAAAGTAAAAGCACAGAGGGCTAAAAACGTCTATAGGGGAGGGGGAGGGGGGAGAGATAGCCCTCTTTTCAACCACCTAGTTACGTCAATGTTTTAGACATGAGACATTTTTGATTTTTTTAAAGTTTTTTTTACAAATTATTGTCGATAAAAAATTTTTACTGAGTTAAAAAATTGAACATTTAATACATTAAAAAATGATAAGCATACATCCTACCTTTTTTTAAATTATTCTTAAGTATTATTTGACTTATAATAACCGATGACCAATTTATGGCCAATGAGTGATCTCCTCGTCTTTAAGTTTTCATGTCACGTATTTATAAATATTGATCAAAATTACGTTTTGTACTTATTATTCTATAGATTTCTATGAAGATATTAAATAATAAATAATAATACAACATTTCCTGGTACTCCGCCAATATTGATTAAAAATGCCTTCTATACGTGCCACTATAGAAGACAATAATAATCATTTACATGAATTATCTTTTGAAAAATAAATCAAGCTGTTCATTGTATCATAATCAATAGTTATAGTGATGGGTCATGAACGATTGAACGAATATCGTTCCTTTGGAACTAGTACAAAAGGGGAACAAATCAGAGCAATTTCGTGTGTGCCGTTCATTGTTCAAAAATCGAAACACTACCTCATGAAGGTACCGTACAGAGTACTAGTATTACTGTATGCTGTAGTGCTGTCTAGTTTACTTGTGTATTTAATAACATCAAGCACTCATAACAAATGTATTTGATTCTCTAATAAACCTTTTTTTTTGTGAAAAGTAAGTAAATTTATGAGAAATTTTCAAATTTTAGATATAAAAAGAAAAACTTTTATGAATTTCAAACAAAATAATTTGAAAATGTTCGTTATTTTTTTGTTTTAACGTTGATTAAATGACCATATTCAGTCTACAAGAAAAGAAAAATAAAAGCATAAGATCGTCCATTGTTATTAAAATCACTTATTATCACTTAATTATTCATATCAATATGTTAATATTGTCTATTAGTAAATATTTCTTTATTGAAATCCAAACATACAGTCATTGTAATTTTAAGTATGATAAATAACTTTTTGATAATATATATTGAAGTTTATTTTTGAACATAAAAAGTTGTTACCTATGTTAAAAATTAGGTAGTCGATAACATGTATGCATTTCCGTGCACTAATATTATAACATCCAAATTATCAGACATTTTCATTGTCCACATTTTTCATTGTCATTTCCATTGTCCACATTTTCATTGTCCACATTTCCACTGTCCACATTTTCGTTGTCATTTTCATTGTCCACATTTTCTTTGTCCACATTTTCATTGTTCACATTTTCATTGTCATTTTCATTGTCCACATTTTCTTGACTGATTAACAAATTTTTACTTTCCAAAAAACGTTTAGCTCCATCAATGGCCTCTTGGGTGAACATATCCTTGTTTTCGATCATATAATTGTATGACCACAAATCCAACTCGGTTATTATGAATACTAAACCTTTTGCATACAATTCAGCACCTAAATCAGAAATAATTATAATTTATAATAATGAATAATATATAACTGTCAGAATTGTATTTTATATTCAAGTATTGAACACAAATTATTCTACATCATAAATATATATATATATTATTCATTATTCTTGTATTATTATTTCAAATGTACGTAATTCTGATATTATTATGTAAAATGTAATAGATTGTATAACTATATTATATAATATATATCACCAATAGCAAAATCTTTGGGCCCATAGAACTGGTTATCATCTATACTGGTGCCAGGTTTCCGTAATCGTGAAGCAGACATGAACCGTCCTTGATAGAATCCACTATTGTTACTAGCTAATTCAACTATGCTCATTTGATCATTTCCAAGGCAAAATTCCATGATGAAATCACGAAGGTTGTCTATTTCATAAACAGGTACCATCTTCAGTTTATACCTGAGTTTTTTGCTTGCGTTAAGCACAAACGTAACAAAATCCAAAGTTCTTGGTGGTTTAGGTAAAAGTGATAAACAATTCTGGCGTGTATCATCTGGATCACCAATACCTGTGTAAGGTGGTATCACCTAGTAATTTATAACCATCATAATAAAAAGAACAAAAATGCTAAAAATGCTTTGGAAAGTTATTTGTTCATAAAATACCTGTTGAGGTACAGTTACATTATTGTCTTTTAGTTTTATTGTTTCGATGGGCTCAGGTTGATCAATTTTGTAAATATCTTTGTAGTAATCTCTGGTAAACAGATCACAGTCGTACAGAATAAATCTAAAAATTGAACAAAAGTTTAAATATATAATACCTTTGACTAAATAGCTTAGCTTAAACACCTGCGACCCATCACACTTATTGTATTTCCTATTATGAGATCTTTTGGTCCATAATATTCATGATATTCTTCATTTCCTGCTTCTAAATAAATAGATGGGAAGTTTGCTGGAAATTGAATAAAATTGCAAAAGTAAAATTACCCATCAATATTAGCAAATATTAATCTGAACTAAAAAACCTATGGTATTTTGTTCAAATAATATATTCAATAATAAGTAACAAATAATAATATTTGAAATATAATATAATATATAAATATTAGGAAGTAATGACTATTATTGCATGTTGGTACCAAGGTAATGGAAAGTATCTTTACTTACGTGGTAAATTTGACCATTCTTTAGGTAATTTAATTTTGCTTAAAAACACAGTAGATTGATTCTGCTCACATTTATTACCCATAGTTTTTGATTCGGCGACTTCTAACCGATCGTCAGTTAAGAAATAAACGATCACGAAGTACTTACCCTCTGTGGTATCCGAAATGTCACTTTTCCAAGTCGCGTAAAACCTGTGACATTTTTTAAAAGGCGAATTATTATAGTAAAATATTATGATATTCAAGTAGACTCAATAAATGTAGTGAATTATTGTTAGAAACAGCAAACGCTCCCGAACAATTAAAACTAGAATCGATAATAATGTGTGTAGTATTATTATGTATAATACCATTGTGTTGTTTTTATAATATTATAAGCACGAGCTAGGCATACCTCAGCACCTTTCCGTCGTATTCCAAATACTTTTTGAGCTTGTCCTTACCGTTGGACGCCGCCTTCGGCATTTTCGATTGTTCGTTTTCCCTGTTCATTTGCATCTGCCTACTTGTAGTGTAAGAGTCAATGATCACCGGTTCATTGTCAGCTACCACCACGCCCATGCTCGTCAAAAATGTCCTGGTGAACGAGTCGCAGCCGGACAACATGTACAGGACTCCGTAGAAACTAATTTCTTCGCCGACGTTGAAGTCGGACCAATGCCAATACCTGCCTTCGCGGTGTGGATTCGGTATCTGGCCGCGTTTCAGTATACATCCTTGGACATATCCCGCGTCCTGCAGAACGTGAAAAAATTGATTATTTATTTACTACACTAGGTATACACTTACCTATAGTAATTATAATAGCGCGCAGTCATATCATTGTATAATAGCTAATATTTATTTTCTTCAAACTATTACCTATCATGAACATACTTTATTTTTGAAAATAATATTATGTTTCTTAATTTTCTACCTATATCTAGTTTAGAGGTACCTGATAATTATGATACTTATATATTATTTATCCATATACCAACATAGTTTGGTTGTACGACTTATTAAAGATATATTAGCCTAAAATGCCCTAATACCTATATGCAAATTTATTTCTTCAAATTATTCTTACACGAGACCACACATTTGTCCTATACTATATTAATATTTTGTAATACATCTTAGTTCAATATGTGCCCAACACGCTGAAATTTGTGTCATACAATTTTAAAACCAGCTTTTACAACCAACTTGTGGTGACCATTTTATAAAAAAAATAAAGCTTAAGCAACGCCGAATAATACATACATAAATAAGAGTTTTTACACTTTATAGGCTATACAGTACGTTAATATATATATATATATATATATATATAATTTTATTAGCTACTTGAAAAATAGAATTTGAGTAGTAAATTTTTAAGAATAGTAAAAAAAAAATTAACCTTAACAACGGGTTCCACGATGGCAATAGTGTCATCAACCAAGAAGTATGTAATTTTAACTCTGCGCACTCGAAACGTTTCTACTGGTGAATAATTTACGGTATGTTTGGAGTATCCAACGAAGGAAAGACATTTTCTATCGAACTTAACGAAATTTGGTAGTTCAATTGGTTTTGGATCGTCTTTGGCTTTTCCATATGTCAATGTTGGGTTGTAACTGTAATGTGTAAATTCAATATACAAAATTGCGCATAAAATAAATGATGTAACGAAATGTTCAGTTTTTGAACCAAATCAAATACTATTAGTTAGTTTGGTTTAAAAACCGAACCAAACAAATCAAAATTCATATTAAATTTAACAAAGAACAAAAAAATAAAATGAAATGAAATTATTGTTAGAACAAATATTGGATATAATATTTTTTTCATATTTTGTTGTCGTTGTTTTATTGACATAATATTTTTTAAATGTTTAAAAGTTTAGTTGACTTTAATACAAAGGTTGAATATAAGTTTGGTTTAGTCCGTTTCAAGTAGTTTAGGAACCAATTATTAATGTATTAGATTGTATATTATTTAGGTTCTTCGTTGAGTAGAACAGTGTTATTAGTGGTTTTAATTTATACGATATTACGATCTTTATTTGGAATAGATTATTTATTTATTGTATTTGAATATATAACGTGCGTACCAATAAGATTTGTGAAAGCCAAGTAAAACGTTTTGCAAAATTACATAATATATTAATTATTTTATCATACATGGTAATATACCTATACCCGATGTCTAGGATGTAGGTATACCATATGGTATTATAGATACTTCATATTGTTATATTCATACGCAGGTACTACTATACTAGGTATAGGTACTGTTCAATTATTTTTTGTGTTTTTCGACAAGGAATCAAACGATTTCCGGGTTCGACCCGTAGTTATTAAAATTAAAAGTTATTAACGTTCTGGGAACCTGCTTGGAAGATGCGAGCTATATAGGTACCATATACTATATAGGCATACATAATAATATATAGGTAATGTTAATTTGTATGCTGCCGTGCCCTAATAAATATGCAATTATTATACGAAATATTTTAGGTAGTGTCAAATACTAATATTATATACGTACCCAGTGACGTCAAATTTTTCACCATACAAGACAGTGTCAACGTCTAATACACTCTTTCCTATACCCGTCGACTTAACTTTGGGAACGGCATATCCGTTTTTCCATAGGAACTGAGGACTTAAATTGAAATATTGTTTCTACAAAAATATTAAAAAATATGAAAAAATAATTCATGCGTATATTTTTGTATAAAATATTACGGGTTTGTTACGCGTATAACGAACTCGATATTATTATATCATATATGGTTACTTACTGTTATGTCATTAAAACGAAATCCCGGTATAAAAGGCAAACCGTCCATACTTAATTTTTGAACAATATTACTTAATATATAAGATAGGTACCTACTAAATATTGTTATATTATTATCAATCCTATTAATGTTTGTTTAATTAATTTAATTTGGTTACTTGGTGAGCAAAATAGCAATGTATCGAAACCACAGTTATAAATAGTAGGTATTATAAATACCGAACCGCGCTACCTATAATGTTAACTATTGCACGAAGTTAAATTTTTCGGAGTTATATTAAAACTATGAATAAAGACTATAAGGTAGAATATTGGGAATTAAACATTTGAACACACGAACCTGTGGTATATCTATATAGTATCTACCTACCCACACCAATATATATATTATACACCAATATATTTTATTCGTACAATACAGCAATGATGTTTGTTGACTTTCCGGTGAACTTTTTTATTTGTGAAAGGTGGAAAACTTATGAAAAATGTTGTGTTCAAGTTTAAAATTTTAGATTTAAATAGAACAATTTTTATGAATTTCTAAATTTAAAAAAACCTGCTAATTTTGGTGAAATGTACGTATTTTGTCGAAATTCTAACTTCAGATCCTTATAAAAAACTTTATAGACTTACGCTCAACTGTTTTTTTTAATTTCACTTGCAATAAGTTTCGAAGAACCTAATATTACATTCTCTAGTTTTTTACCGATTGAAATAATTTTTATCGACAATAATAAAAAAAACCAACTATTTCTTTTGAATATATAAATAGCTCAAAAATAGTCAAAATATATTGAAAATTGTATTTCGTCTTTAAAATGGTTATATAAATATTTGGTGAAAATGTCATGTTTCTGCTGTTAATATTTTTGATTTTACATCAAAAAACAAAATCTTTTGATTTTATCAAAAATTGACTTCGCTTAAAATTCTCGTTTTTCCTAAACATTTTTTTGTTTTTTACAACGTTTTGAAAACTACTGAATATGTTTGACTTTTGATCTCCTAAATTACCTATTAGGTTCACTTTCCTACCATAAATAATGCTGAAGAATCGAATAAAATCGAAGCATTTTTACTGGCCTTAAAGGTGATGACTGATGAGCGATGACAGACGCAATGAAAACAAATTTTAAAAAACGCATTGTGAAATAAATATTCTTAAATTCCCAGTACTCTTTAAAATAATTGGAAAAAGATACTTTACTCAATACTCATATATAATAATTGTAAATTATAAATCATTACGTTTAATTTATACATAAGAATACATTTTGAAAATTTACCTATGTTATAATATCTACTTAATCAAACTAATAAACATAAATACATAATGTTATGTAATTTAAAATTTCAGGTATTCAAGCAATCGGAATTGACTTTATAACGCTGACCGAAGTGAATAGTTTAAAATACGTAGCTGTGGCAGACAGCAGTTGACTATATTTCAGCAAATGGCGTGAGGCCCGTGCATTGCCAGACAAGACTGCAAAAACTATAGCTCGATTTGTTTACATTATTTATCGTCATGGCTATCCGAGTGTAGAGATCAGCGATCAATAGGAAGCGAATTTTGTAATAATTTATCAAAAGAGCTATTCCATCTAACTGGTACTTAATATCGTGTGACTTCGCCGTATCACCCACAGGCTAATGGTTTGTCGAAAGATTAAACCGTACAATAAAAAAAAGCCTTTTGAAAGTTAGTTAGATAATATAGCACATTAGCACCTGTAATTGGACAGCTTTATGTTATATTAATGTATAATTTATTTTCAGTTAGTTTTCCGTGTTTATAATAACTTCAAAAATATTATTATGATAAAATATGTTAATTCTGTGACTGGTCTATCGTGTATTTTATATTTTTTATATTATATAGGTGCACAATGGAAATGAATGCATTGGCCCGACGCGTATTACATGCCACATGGCATGTTTTTTTAGTTCTGTGCAATGTTGTTGGTTTTATAGATAAATACAGTGAGCGCCTAGGTACAGTGGAACCTCAATAAGTCGAAATTCGAAGGGATTAATTGTTTTCCTTTTATTAAGGTTTTCAGCTTACGAAGGTCGATAACTTACTGAAGTTTTCGGAACGGGACGTAATTTATTTCGACTTATGGAGGTTTTACTGAACATTGATTTGTATTCATAATTTTTACAATTTATAAACATATTAGTTAATTTACGAGTTAAGATAGTTTTTGCATATTCATTGTGCAATTTATCCTAAATCCTAATACAAAAAATAAAATATTTTATACAACGTATAAAACAATACTTTTAAGTTCAAACAGTAAATATGACATAACAATTTGACAAATTAAACTGAAAAAAGAATATAAATTTTGAAAAAAGTGGGAAAGTGGGTACTGCTCTGCTGTATAGTAGCTGTCTACAGAGGTCACTGTAATGGAAGTATAAACTTGAATTCGATGATAAATCATTGCATACGAAAAACAATTACGAGCTGGTCTATCAGCTTATATCACTATATCAGTTTAATATTTCATTGCATGATAGTGCTATTAAAATATTTTTATTTTTCTATTAATATTACGATTAATTAAATTAATTTTTTTTCAAAAACATTGTGTTTAAAAATCTCATTATGCGTATTAAATATAATAATATACTATGAAAGTTTCAAGTATCCACAAATAATATTTTTAAATTAGGTACATCTAAAATCGTTATTCTTTGTTTAAATATCTAATTCCTTCCAAATTTGAAATTTAAATGTCTAAAAAAATACCGTATAATCCTTATCTATAAAAATTGAACACTTTATACATTTTTAACTACATAATAATTCGCACGTTTTCATGATTTTGACGAATTTTAGAAAAATTCTGACTTTAGACACTCATAATAAATTATTGTGAATTAAAGCTAAATGTTTTTTTTTAAATTACACTTATAACAATTTATGAGGAACCTTGTATTACATTTTCAAGTTTTTTGACAGAGCGAAAAATTATTTACTCATTGACAATAATTATAAAAACTAAAAAAAGTAGAAAATGTCTCATGCCTATTTTTTTTTAATTACTTATAATATCATACGTAAAATTTCTCGTATTTTGGACCGTAATACATTTATTTTCAACATTTCTTTGATTACTTTTTTAAAAATAATTGATACAATCTAATTTAATTATTAGGTATCATGGAACACAGTGTATGTGAAAACATACTTGATGCACAACTCAAACAAAAAGCATCATATTCAAAACGCCACCCTTAGTCGGATAATATATTTGAAAAAATGTGATGAAGTACTTTTAAAACATCTACTTTGAGAAGATAGCAAAGGTGATTGGATTTTTATGCCATGGATTGGGTCGTTTGTCATACATGATATTTTAGACAAATGAGCAAAAAAATGCGTATTAAGTCAAGGGGACAGTATTTTGAAATCGAAGCAACTTATTTCTAATATTAAAAAATATTATAGGGATAAAGATAATGAACCAGTAAACGTAAGCCAGTATGAAGATAATTCAATAGTTACTACCCTTCCTCTGGATTTATCACCTTCATTGCAAAAGAAAAAGTATTTTAACCCAGTGTCTCTGTTGTGGTTGAATGAAAGCAAATTGTAAACAGTTTAATTTCCCACCTCCCAAAAATCCGATGACAAAAACAAAAAAATACATATTTTGAGTTATACCTCAAAAATAAGTTATGTTGGGGACGGCAACTGTTGGTTTAGATCAATTACACTATGGATTTTTGGAACTAAAGATTATTTAGTAAAGAATATCATTCAATCATTCGTTCATCAGTAATCAAAGTAAATAAAAAACCTAAACATCGATTTTTTTAAATTATTCAATTTTTTATGTTATTTTGTGGGTCAAAGGCCTATAGAGAGAATGAAGCGATACAAAAAATCATAGGAGACATGTATTTGGATTTGACCATACATTTTCCTCCGTTTGAGGAAAATAGTACTTGGGCCACAAATATTGAAATGATAGCTACAGCATTATTTTTAAACACTCGCATCTATGTTTGTACAAAAACAAACAACATCTTGACTGGCATTTTTTTGGAAAATCAGGAAGCTACAAAAATGGTTCCAAAAAAAATGAACAATGTATATATTATATTGAACATTTTAATGGGAATCACTTTCAAATAGTAAGAAGTGTTTGATATTTTATTTGTTTTAAATACGATGAACAGTGATTATTATTATATATTAATTTTTTTTTGTACATATTTTATATTTTGCTATAACAAATAAAAACAAGGTCGGTTCTAAATAAAATTATGTCTTAAGTTTAACCATCTGAGTATCTGACGCTTGATACAAAGTAATTTATAAAATAGCGAGTTATATGCTATACAGTTATTACTGCAACACTTGAAATGGTTCCTGAAGTGCCACCTACATCGGTACCTAAAATGCTACCCGAACATTACTAAATTGTAAATTTTTGGTTGAACTCTAATATAGAATTTGAAAAACAAACTATTTCAACTTAGAATTTTTTATAGTTTAAGATTTAAAATGTTGCAAAATATTTGTACTTACCTTTAAATATATTGTAGCTTAAAGGATCAGCTTTAAGTAATCTATAGAATATAAAAATATATAATAATAAGATATAACCATTAAATTCTGTACTATAAAAAGCTAATTCTTTGAGACTGTTTACATAAATAATCAGTTCAATTAGTTAAAAATACAATATAATTATCAGATTTACTAAACAAAGAAAATATAATTTTTTTTTAATTTAAGCTAACAAATATTAATTTGTTGATTGACACTTATTATGGTATGCGCAATAGGCAAAGCAACTAAACTATTGCATTTTGATAACAGTGTTATACTGAGTTTGCCACACAGAGATATCTGATGAATTATACATTGGTATGAAAGTATTTTAGCATTCTTATCTTTAATTATCTTAAAAAATCCCTTTTATTTAACACTCATTGCAGGGGTGCCATTGGTTGAAATAGACACAATTTTATCATAATTAATTAATTAAAAAACTTCTCTATGAGTCTTGCATGTAATTTAAATGTAATCTACTTTTACATAGATTTATAATTTATTTATACGCCTAGGAACATATTAATATTGTTTGTATAAAAAAAATATATTAATGGTGTTATGGCTAATGCGTAATAATAACAACTTTCGACCCTAAATGAATTAGTTAGATCCAAGAAATGGATTACATTTGATCGACAGCTGTCTGTATTTCATATAATAAGCACTTCATTTTATGATGTAGTTGTTTTTATTTCCACGTAAACATTATTATTGTTCACCAATGAATATTTTCGTTTTCTGTTCCTTGAGTACTTAAAGTACTGGCTTTAGTTCTTTTGACCTATTAAACTAGGTCAAATTTTAAAACTGTAAAATCAATATAAGTTTATATAAGTATATATAAGTATATACACGAATATACGAGGTAAGTTATATGATATACTTCGCAATTCGTAAAGGTACTGTTGGTACTATAGTCTATAGGTACCTAATATTATGTATTATTTGTACCTACGTTTAACATATTAGGTAGTTGTTTAAAATAACATTTTATCAGTAGGTATATAATATATGCACTAGACACTAAATATTTTTACTAATTTAAAATTATTGGTTATTTTTGTAAAAATATGATTGATCATTTGGTTACTTATATTTTATTTTATTATTTGTTTAGGTTCTATACACTATAGTCTACATCACGAGTACGGCACAGTACCTAAGGATAGAATATCTATATAATCGTGGTCCACATCGATGATAATATTATAAATTTTAGATTTCTTTTATACAATAATTGGACAACTAACAGTTTCGTTGTTGTTACAAACTGCGAATAATATTATAATATTTTTATTTATTGATTAATTTAGTAAAATATTCTTTATTTTTTTATTTATCTTGCGATATCATGCAATAATAACTTGAGCGCGAGTTGTAAATATATAATTAACATTATCGACTAAGTATTGTGTATAATATCTTCAAAACTTTTATTTTTTTCCCTCTGTCGTCTTAGCTCTTTGTTTGAACGGTAAGCTTACATTTTCCGCCATGGCAAGGAGTTGAAAGATCCATTAAGTTGTTTATATATGCAAGAGCCAGGAAGTAATTATTTATTTATGTGTTCTGTTTAATACCTATTATAAAAACATAAATATATTCATGTAGTTGTGCTATAATCCATATTGTGATATAAAAAAATAATTAATAGGCCGTAGTAAATACTTATGATTTATTATATAATATAATATGCAATGTTTTTTTTTTTTTATAAAAATGAGTACTACTAATATAAAAATAAATTCCTAAAATCCTAATAGAATCTATTATAAAAATAAATTACAAAATATTCTTGAAAATAAAAACGAAATATAAATACTCTTGTCAATCGTTTTTCTTATCACTAAGTATACAAATTTAACATATCCATCACAGTTGTTTACTCTAACCGATACCTACTACCTACACTCCTAACCTATACTATAGAGCAGATCGACTTCCCTAGATTTTTTTTAACTACACATTATTACTTTTGTTTAATATTTAGTAAGTAATTATATTTTATTAAAATCGACACATAAATTAAAGATATTTGCTTTGATTCTTTATTTATTGAAACTGGAACAATATAACGAGGTAAGTTGTTCCCGTGACAATGGCCTGGTAAATGAAAAAAAAAACATAATGAATTAGAACTTTTATTTAAATTGAGATAAAAAAAAACAGACACAATTTAGTAAAATCCAAAGACTTTGTATAATATATGTCAGTTTAAAAGGGAGATTTTTTGTATTTACGTATAAATCCCTATTTAGGATACCTTCGTCTGAATATACGCAATTACGCGCTGCCGCAATTCCTATTATATTGAAGTCTTGTAAATTCAAATTAAGAAACTGAATTGACAATTTGACGTTCAAAACGAAGAAAGTGGATAACGTCATTGCGATAACAAACGAAAACCGACAAATATGTCCTACTCGTTACGCTTGTTCAGTGTTTATCGCACAACATTTTCATTTATCTACTGTCGTTTTTTAACATGGTGAAAAAGGCATTACCGATTTAATAAAAATATCAACCGAGTAGTCGTGGTGTCTGTTGAGTATTAACATTTTTGGTTTTTTTCATATTTTCAGTTCTGTTACCTATAAGAGGATGATACACGGACACTTTCAACATGATCGTAGATATTAACTATGTATATAGATAATTTTAATTTTAAGTAGTTATTTTTTATTAATCTGGAAGTTTCAAAAACATATATAGGTACCTATGGATAAAAATATATTAAACAATCAAATAGAAATAGAAACGATTACGTCCGATGAACTAAAAAAAAAAATACATACAATATATCTAATAATTCAACTCGTGTCACATTTCAATCAATCGATCAGATACTTTATTGTCGTTTCAAATTACAGAACGATAATTTTATCATTGGTCAGTGATTCTCCACAGAGATTCTCCACTAGACACCCACTGTACAACTAAGTGGTACTCACATGCTAACCTTTTTAAAATTACATTCTATATTTTTAATTTCATTTTAATGAAAATTGTATTTATAAAATAATTTAATTTAAAAAAATGTACAAATATTTCGTACATATATATAATTATATAGTGTTCAAAATATTGTAATAAATCGGCTAGATCTTAGACAATTATAAAATTTATCACCTCTTATTTTAATGTTTACAGATCTCATAACATGTTACAAATCAAATCAAAATATTGATTTTACAGGAGCAGAGAGGTAGGTACATAATATTACAGTATAAAAATTATTATTTGATACGAGATCAATATCTGTTACATGCTTATATAGTTATATAATAACACTAATTTAAATAAATTATGAAATATTATGAAAGTAGTAACCTTTTTTAACAAAAGCCAGGCGTGCCTTTAAAATATTGGCATATGGAGGGAGCCAAATTTATAAACTTAATATTATTAAACTTATTACTAAAAACAATAATTAAAATTTATTTTATTTCATGAAAAATAGAAATAACCATATTTTTTAAAGTCTATGTGGGGTGGTGTTAATTCCCAACCACCGGAACAAGTTCTACGAAATTGTTCAAAACTACAAATAAATACACTTTATTATCGTATGCATTGCATTGTGTTGGTGATGGGCGATGGCTAATCATTGATGAATAATATGTAAAATTAAATTATTTTAATTTAAACAGGGTTTAACTTACAGATGTAATGAGACGTGTATTGATAATAAACATATCTAAGGTTGTGAACTCCACCGAACGGCCGGATAATTCATCCAAAAACAATCGTAACTAAAACCAACAGGAACGTTTATAATATTATTATTGTAACAATACTGTTGTAATACATGTATAAACGAACAGCATAAAGTTACCTCTTCTTTCGTATTGCTATCCGTATGGCGGGTATTGATATCAGTTATAAAAGTTTTTGATTTGAGTGCCTAAAAATATTTTTTATTACTTTTTGGCGAATAATCAAAAGTTAGTTTGCTGTAAATAGTACGTACTGCTTACCTAACCTAACTCAAGATTCGAGAGAATTATTTGTAAATTCAAAGTTAGATATTTTTTTGTTATCAGCAAGTTATATTTTTTGTTGTTAGATTAATCGACATGAATATCCTCATCATAATACGATATATGTATATTTGAATTTATCGAAAAGAGAGTAAAGACACGCAGTACGTCAGTAAGTAGATGAATAATTTTAAAACAAATATTATTTAATTTACATTATTTATAGGTACCTATTGTAAAATCATAAATCGTTCACAACAAAAATATAAAATATGCACCGATTGTATGAAGGGTGATTTTTCAAGCATGCTCACTTTTACTTTTTTCTTCATTCAAACTACCTATGATTTTTGGAATTTTAAATTATTCGCAGAAATCATATTTTTAATTTTGTATATAATATAAGTGATGTCCTGTGGTGATACAAACTTCTTTTTACAAATGATAACTACCCTTTTTTACCATAAATTATTAAAGAGATAAGAGATGGGTTTTAAGAACGCTGATGTATAATAATCGATATCTGAAAGATTAGTTTCTAAGTTAGTATTAAGGACTAAGGACTCAGAGGTAAGAATAAATCTGAATAATAATTGATAATCCATGATAATATGCTAGGACTTATGGGGCTTATGCATATAAATATATACAATTTGTATGAACTATATTAATTAGTATTCATTTATTTTAAAATGTTATAATTTGCAAAACTTCACTGTCTATATAATAATTAATAATAATGGTAGACTAAATATTAAATTTACTCTATATTTTATATAAAACATTAAAACGTGACCAAGCACTATAATATAATCCTTAAGAAACTACACTATGTTTTATATTTGTATAAAACTAATATAATATAAAATAACCAGTATAATTATATACTACTAAATTTTGATTTGTATATGTCCGTTTAAAAAAGAAAATCCTATATTATACTAATTTCCCTCTTAGTTTATGATAATAAGCGATGGTTCTAGTTGGAAAAAATCGTATCACCACAAGATACTCATTAAATGTTATAAAAAATTAAAAACATAAAACATACGTTAAAAGTGGTTTTTAAGTGACGGGAACTATAATAGTTACTTTTCTGATTGAAAAGTAGAGTAATTTATTTACAATTTTATCCCTAAATTGCTAGTAACTTACTCAACACTGATCGAAGGGTAAAAGGGTGAGCATAATTATTGATGCATCACTCCGAAGATCTGTACATTATTATTCCATATTTACCTGTTTCGTTGTGAGGTGCGTCGTGAGCACGATCATGCTGAACCGAAACGCGTACTGCAACACCCATCCGTAGAAGAACAGGTGGCCCTTGGCCGTCTTGAGGACGCTGGACACGACGCCGTAGATGTCGAACAGTGCCATGATGAACAGGACGGTCAGGGACGCTCCGAGCTGGAAGCTGTACAGCGCGTTCAGGAGCCTGACGGCGTCGCTGACGAACTGGTGCCGGAGCTTGAGCCGCTCGACGCTGTCTGCGAGCGGTGGACGGCCGAGCTCGGCGGCGGCGGCGTTGGGTGGACGGCTCGTCATCAAAACCGGCGGATACCGGTTTACAGAGATCGTCTTGGTCCTGAGCACCGACATTTCACAGTTGATCTGGCAGAACATGCGGCACAGCCCGACACAGTAGAAGACGAACTGCAACTCGGTGACGCACATGCTAGCGTTCTGCAAGTACATGGTCGAGTGGAACATGACGATCCAGCCGCTTTGGTACTGGCGGTACAGCAGGTGGATCCGGTACACGTTCACCGGTACGATGATCGCGGCGCACGTGACCATGGCGAAGACCACGAACATCCGTCGGCAGCGCGCGCCGCACGCGTCGTCCGGATAGTGCTGCTCGTACTTGGCGATCTTGGCCTCGTACACGGCCACCGAGCCCGCCACGTTCTTGTACACCACCGCCACCCGGGACACCATGCACCCGACGGCCACGGCTTGCGGGAATATCGCCATGATGATCGTGCCCGTCGTGCTGCTGCACTCGCCCATCGAGCATATCATGTGCGCCGACCGCGCGTAGTTATACACGCACGACAGCAGCAGCGCGGCGGAAACCACCATCCCCGGATTGTCGTGCAGGACCATCCCCGCCGCCATCGGTCGGCGCCGGGGGAGGGAGGAGGGTGCGAGTTTCAACCCTTTTTATACTATAAATGTTATCCAGCGGGGCTCGAGGTAAAGTGCATTTGGGCGTAAGGAAAATATTGTGATTTAGCGTAGGTATAGGGTAGTTGATATTTTTGAGTGTGTGTGCGTGCGGTCCAGTATCTCCTTTACATTTTATAGTCAATTGAAAAAAAACAAAAGGTCTCTTGACATAAATACCTTAATATACCATAAGCTGTTTCTCGGCGCAGTTGAAAAAAATCCTTAGAATCCGCCTCGATACATTTCTATCTTCTTTGTTGTGATGCTGGACAGCAGAGTGCAAACGGCTGTAGCCTCGGGCAATACTTGCCCATCGCATTTGATTCGGTTGGTTTCCGAAACGCTTGTTATATATGATCAGCTTTTGATATATGTTTAGGTCAATGGGTACATATAATATACCCGATACTGCGAATATGCCAAAGAACATCAGTGCCGGACAGCAGCTGTCGGTGACTGCCTACCCCTTTAACTAACCTATCTAGTATACTCGTTTGTTTTTCCACCCTCCAAAAGACTTCTGACACTTTTCGTTTTTTCGCTAAGTCGTCATCATTATATTATAATATAATATGTATAATGCGTATTGAGTACTTATATACCAATATAGTATATTTATATATAATATACCGTTAAAAATGATGCCCAAACGTGTAAACAACTTGTAATTTCACGAAAGGGGCAAAATACATCAGTTCGTGGGTTTTAAATAACAAAATACATACAATTTGAATATATATAGAGACTTATAACTACTGGTAATACAATATTCATTACCGTTATAAAAATATTACAGAATATTAAACGAATATAAAAAAAAAAATATATTTTTTATCTTGACACATGTAATATGGTAGTTAGGTCGTGGTATTTTTAGTAATATATCGATCACGTATTATTAGTTTTCAACGCAAAAAAAAATATTTTTATTTTTATCGTTTAAATACTTTATGAACTCATCTAATTCGTTTTGAAATTGTACGACATTTGTTTCAAGAGATGGTGTACATGTTCGTGATTGGTAATATATATTTATAGGTTTTTGTATTCAGTTATTGTAGGACTTATATCGTAGACGAATAATACGTTAATAATACGACCAGAAGCGGTTCTAGTACTCAAATTGTGTACCGTCGTGTATATACATTTAATTTAATTTATAAGACAGTGTCAAGTGAGCTATTTAATACATACCTACTATAATATCCAGTTTGCCTTTTCCTATCAAAAATGTAATGCACAATGGTTGAAGTTACAACTAATCAGTGTTTGCTAAATTACTTGATTTAATATACCTGTCAAATAATATATTATTATTTAAACTCACACAGCTAGAAATCTAGAATATTATATTATAAACGTTTTTTTTTTTTAAATAACTCAATTGCAGTTTACAGAACATTATAGCGAGTCGTCAAGATATACTTTAAACATGTTGTATGGGAAACTATTATCGATTTCCCAAAACCTAATAATATTATGAATGTAAAATGTGAAAATGCAGATGTACAATGACATACTGTTTCAAAAAATCAAAAATTGATTAATATTATTGATCTCTTATTAAAAATTTAAATAATATAATATAATATACTCAGCAAATAAATATATTAAATAATAAAATATTATTTAACTATTATTATTTTTTTATTATACTTCTATTATAATAATAACAAAACAATAAACTCTAAGTACCTATCTCAATAACATGGGCATTTTACATGCATAATATAAACAGTATACATTGTCTGTATACAATATTCATTCTGCGTATTATAAATGTTATTGTACATTAAATTGCTATTCTACAACTTAAGTAGGTATACTAAATAGTAAATACTGAGAACTTAATTCATAGCAGCTCATCGGATACAATTATTTATTATACGGTTATATGCAGGGTTGGGAACTTTTCAATTACAGCAGTAATTCTAATTTTTATTACCATAATTTAATTACTTAAGTAATTTTAATTGGTATTTGCATACACACTTTTGAAGTAATTTGTAATGAATTACCTAAAATGTGTATAGGTAGTTAGTAATTAAAAATTACTGAAATTGAATTAAATTTTTAAATGAAATAAGCTGGAATTCCAACGTTGGGCTCCACTTTGTTATAATTTAAAATAACAATCTACTCTAGAAGTATAATGACTAATAATAATAAATAAATAAAACATTGTATGCTTATATATTAATCCGTGACAGAGGAACACCACACAACATAGGACAGCCTTCTCCTCGAATCCTTTACAATTCTTGAGCTGAGGTCTAAGAGAAAGAGATAGGATGTGTCTTACGCACTTCTGTCCTATAAAAAGTGTATCGATATGACAATTATGCTGATCTATACAATATATATCTTCATAATGTCGATACACTATAATTACATATGCTAGTTGTGATGTCTCCGTTTTTGGTCGTTTAATATTATTGCTAAATCATAGTGTTATATTTGCACATTATATTACATAACCACATTACAAATTTAGTCATTCGCCGCACAAACGTCGACTGTCGTCAAGATAGTTTTTGTATGTTTAACATTTTATATATTTTTCAATCAACTTATGTAAGTGCCGGGGAGTTTGATCAACACATTTTCGACGGAACTTATTTTAAAATCAAAGTGGTAAATAATGATAAAATACTAGCAGTTTCAAGTTTCAATAAGATGTAATATATGTTTTATTAAAGGAGCATACAACACAAAAAATACGTTTTTTTATTTGAAAGAATGTTCAGTTCTAACAATATTGGTAAAGGTTTTACGTTTCTACTAACATTATCCAATAAGTTATGACTTTATGAGTAATTGAAAAAAGACGAGTGACGTCATTGGGCCATACTCATCGAAATTGCCCATGTTATACGAGTTCCTCGCTTCACACAACGATTTGCCAACCTAAACATTTTATTTTTGAAATTTAATTTAAGTATAAATGTGTGGTTTTATGTGTTTAAGACGATACAAGTATGAGAATTTCAATATGACGTTTTAATTTTTCAAATATTAAAAATCTTAAAAGAGACATTTTAATATCTCTTAAAGCTATAATTTTTTTTACATCGGATTTTCACCAAATCATTTCATATACCCATAGCTACAATAATTTAATATTTAAAAAAAATGTATAGAATTTTTTTTGTGTTGTGTGCTCTATTAAGAATTTAAGATACGGCGTATGAGCCGAACGCGGACAGTCACAAATGTATATTGTTATAATACTTTTAATAAACTCACATTAGCAAAGTATAACAAATTAGTGACGAAGATGGGATTTGTTCTGTCCGCCCATTAATTAATTAATCGTGTTTCGATTTTACTTTTCATTCGGTAATGTTAAATCATATTATTTTACACAAATCCGTAAAATCAAATAAAACTGACGGGCGATCAAACAAAAATGAACATCGGCAGTAAAAACAAAAATTCTATACTTGTAAATAATCGGTACTCCTGGTACATTCAAACTTGATAACATTTTTTATCATCGTGTAACTTCTTCGAAGCAAACGGCATCAAAATTTAAAATTTAACACATAATTCCACATAAGTTTTTGTAATTTTCATAAAAAAAAAAAGTATTCTTGAAAGTCAAACTCATTTTTTATGAGCGTTTTAAATTAGACATTGGATATTCACTTGTAAACCAACGATTTCTCATGGAATGATTTTCTTATTTTGTTGTAAATCAAAAAAGAATAACCGTAGATACGTGCAATTTTCACCGAATGTTGAGATTATTATTTTCAATACACTAACCAAAATATTTTGACTCTTTTTAAGTTATTTGTAGGAATAAGACATTTTCGATTTTTTTCTTAAACTTACTGACTAAGACTTAATACCAAAATGTTGTTACAATGCATTACATAAATGTTTTCTTAGCCTAGTAAGTAGTTTTAATATAATGATGTTTATGTATTGCAACAGGTAACAACATAATATATGTTCCTGACTTTGTGTATACTAAAATATAAATATATTGGTATATAATATATATAATACTTACATATATTATGCGCTAATAAAACAAAAATACACATTTTAAGAATTTAAATAAAGGTAGATAAAATAATTTTAGTGCACTGTTAGTAATACCTATAACAAATTGACTTTGATTTTTTTTATCAACATTTTTAAAATGCTTTAAAGTTTGAACTCATCCGATTATTTCTATGAATTGGAATATTTGGAATATTACTGGGTTTCCTTATGAGCGTATTATAATTTTGGCACACAAAGATTTATTATCTCTATATAGCTGTATACTAAACCTTTTTTTCCAATGTTACATCACGAACACGTTCAGTTGTTCCCATTACTTTCTTGGAGAATTAATAAAAATAAAATAAAAATACGGAAATATGTCCAGTGACGACAAGTTTTCTATTAAAGCACGTCAAACAAAAAGAAATAATAATAACAAGAAAAAACTAAAATTGGAAAATCAGGAATTGCATAAAACATAAAGGTGATATGCAATCGAATATTGTTTTATTTTATAATATATAAGATGTCGAACATAAACAATCAGGATTTACGCTTCGGCATCCTCATCCTCGTCATCTCCTTCGCCGTCCTCATCAACGGTCGCGTCCTGGTACTGTTGGTATTCGGATACCAGATCGTTCATATTTGACTCAGCCTCGGTGAACTCCATCTCGTCCATGCCCTCGCCGGTATACCAGTGCAAGAACGCCTTGCGCCGGAACATGGATGTGAACTGTTCAGACACGCGCTTAAACATCTCCTGGATAGCTGTCGTGTTTCCGATGAATGTGGCCGACATCTTAAGGCCCCTGGGTGGTATATCACAAACCGCTGTCTTTGTGTTATTCGGTATCCATTCGACGAAGTAGCTGGAGTTCTTGATCTGTACATTTAGCATCTGCTCATCGACCTCTTTCATGGACATTCGTCCCCGGAATATGCTCGCAGCTGTCAGGTACCGTCCGTGCCGGGGGTCGCAAGCGGCCATCATGTTCTTGGCGTCGAACATCTGCTGCACTAGTTCTGGAACGGTGAGCGCACGGTACTGCTGGCTTCCACGGGACGTAAGTGGGGTGAAACCAGTGATGAAAAAGTGAAGCCGTGGGAAGGGTACCATGTTGACGGCCAGCTTCCGGAGGTCCGAGTTGAGCTGTCCAGGAAACCGGAAACAAGTGGTCACACCACACATTGCCGCCGACACCAAATGGTTCAGGTCACCGTACGTAGGAGTGGTGAGCTTTAGTGTTCTGAAGCATATGTCATATAGCGCTTCGTTGTCGATGCAAAATGTTTCGTCGGTGTTCTCTACCAACTGATGTACGGACAATGTGGAATTGTATGGTTCCACGACTGTGTCGGACACCTGTGCCGGGTAAAGTAGATTAGATTAGAGAAACTAAGATATGCATGCAGTCTGAAAACTTGAAAAGCATTTTAGGGGTGGCTATACCTTGGGTGAAGGAACGATGCTGTATGTAGTCATGATCCTGTCCGGGTATTCTTCGCGAATTTTTGATATCAAAAGTGTGCCCATCCCGGAACCAGTTCCGCCACCCAGCGAATGAGTCAGTTGGAACCCTTGTAGGCAGTCGCAACTCTCTGCTTCTTTCCTGAAAGACGATATAATTTACGTTATAACTTATAATCAATGTGAAGGTTGAATGTCAAATAATGGAATTTTTATATAAATATACCTGACTACGTCTAGCACTGAATCCACTAACTCAGCACCTTCCGTGTAATGTCCTTTTGCCCAGTTATTTCCTGCACCAGATTGTCCAAAAACAAAGTTATCTGGTCGGAATATTTGACCAAAAGGGCCAGATCTTACCGAATCCATGGTTCCAGGTTCCAAATCTACAAGCACTGCTCGAGGTACGTACTTACCACCTAATAGATTAAAATGTTATCGTAAAATATACATTTTTTTTTAATTTAGATTTTAACTAACTACATTATACTATAAATGTGGTTTATAATATATTTAATGTATAATATTTAATAACACATAATAATACAGTAATATAATAATAACAATTATTATAAGATTAAATAATAATATAGGTACTTAAAATAAATAATGATAATAATCTATACAATGATTTCTTACAATTACATTTACGATTTACTTGCATACAAAAATAAATGTTAACAAAAAATAAGTATAATATTGATATTTTATTGAAAACCAAAGCACTTATAAATAATCAAAAACAATATTTT
Organism: Neotoxoptera formosana; assembly: GCA_022818045.1. NCBI lineage: Eukaryota > Metazoa > Arthropoda > Insecta > Hemiptera > Aphididae > Neotoxoptera > Neotoxoptera formosana. The sequence goes on from CM040630.1 coordinate 74,674,134, forward strand.
AACATTTATATATTTTTGGGCTAGTTAAATACATGAGCTGATCTGACTGTACCAAACCTGAAGAATAGGTAGAATAAACTATGGCCTGAAATAATACCATACGAATCTGACGAAACTGACACTGTTAGTGTAGAAGAAATTTTACAACTTTGTAATGGACTAAACACGTGAAATATTATCAACGAAAGAAGTAACGGATTGGTTAGAAAGTGATAAACAGACAAACTGTACGGAGGATTTGAAATTTTAAATGATGATCAAATTATTTTTAATGTCACTGCCGTTGAAGAAGAAGTTGATGACGACGTCAAAGATTCAGTGCTTGACTTAAAACCGCCAACTAGCCATGCATAAGCAGAAGCAATGCTATCAAAATGCATTGATTGGTTTGAAGTACAAGAGGAGGCAAATGAAACGCAGGTCTTACCTTCTTCGTAAAATACAAAACATGGCTAGTCCCTCAAAAAACAGAAGAAGAAGACGGATTATTTTGTTTAGTATTTTTTAGTGTTATTATTTTTGTTATTACATATTATATATTTTTAGTAATTATTATTTATTATTTTTTAATAATTTTGTCTGCAAATGACGTTGTAAAATATGTACGTTTATTAAAAAATTATGTTTTGTATTATTGATTTCTGTTAACCATCATTGTTAACCGTCGATTAACCTTCATTGTCCTGGTCCCGACAGTGACGGTTAATCGAGTTTCTACTGTACTTATATCAATTAATTCTTGAAGATTTCGTGTAGTCCAATTCCGATTACAATTTCAACCAAACATTAACAAATAGATAGTATTTTGTTAAACAATTTTTAGTTTTGTGATAAACAGTAATTTTTTGACATAATAGAATTTTTTTTTGCTCTACTTTTGTTACATTAGAACAACGTCCACCAAAATTACGTAAATGATTTTTTTTTTTTTTTTTTGCAGCGTTGAAAATATCAAGAAATTATCACGAAGTTAATAAACTGTGTATGCGACCTAGCATATAAATTGTATTATACTATTCAGGATTTGCTAATAAAGATTTTTACCAAGGGCTTCAGTAAAATAGACATTGATTCTTTCTAACTGTAAATCGGAATCTCCATGATATGATCCGGTTGGGTCAATGCCATGCTCATCGGATATTACTTCCCAAAACTAAACAAGTAATAGAAATCGTAGTTAAAAATAATTATACAACTTTTTATGTTAATGGTAATATATACAATTATTTTTATACTAATCGGAACTAGGATGTCGGGGTCTCATAAGTTATAATTACCTTTGCGCCAATTTGATTTCCACACTGTCCAGCCTGCAAATGACATATCTCACGCATGATTATTAACGAACAAAATACAAATTAATAAATAATAAGTAAAGTAATTTATTTGACAACTCAAGTTAGAACGCCAAATAGCACAGACTTAAACTGCAAAGACAAAAACTGCATAACGATATGATACAATTTTAATTTGTTTGGATGTAAACAATAAATATCAATGTATTAAAATTCAAATGGCCAGCATTAAATCGGAAATTCAATAACACAATGTGTATTTGGAAGTACAAATTATAATTTATTGTAAATATATATTACTATATTATATTAATACTGTAGGGGTTAGTAGTGAGTGTGGTGTTAAAATTGTTATTTCTGTATATATGAGAACGGAATTTAAAACTGGTTCGATATAAGAGTTCGATGAACTACTGTATTAAATTAATGAAGGGACAACGCGGAGTAACGATGCATGACTGAGGTTGTGGTCCTTTAAATTATGCCAACCTTTGAGTCTTACATCTGGACCCATGTAGTACATACTACATAATATTAGTCGATGAAATGGGAGATTGTAAATTTCACCCGAAGTGAACAGGTAAAAATAAGGTTATGGTAAATTCCGACCGGGAAAATATCCAGGTAAAAAAAGATGCATGTAAATTCAGCCCGAAAAAATATAGGTGTAGGTACAAAAATGAATTTGTAAATATCACCCGGAAAATATAAATAATTTTTTAACCAAGCGTTCCGTGACTGTACAACTCGATTGTACTGTACGCGAGGCAGCTATGGATGATTATGTATAAAACGTAGCTCATTATTTTGGGGATTTTGACAAAAAATAATAATAATAATAATATTGTGATTAGGAGATTTAGAGTTTATTTTATTTGTTTTAAATTAATGTTTTAGGTGATTATAATATTTTGACTGTTCTTTATTATTATATTCATTACTATTTTCACAGTTTTTATTAATTATTATGACATTATGTGGTAATTACCTATTGAATTATTATTATGTGAAATATTATGTAAATAACTATAATGATTTTTTAAGTAGCACAGTAAGTACCTAATAAATATATTATATTTATACCTATTATCATTTATTTGTTACATTATGATTTATGACTGACCCTTCTGCCAACAAGGTATGCACCTATAGGTACGCCCGTTTAAATAAACAATTAAATAAATATTAAAAATTACATGGTTTTGATTGAAAATACAAAAAAAACTAACTTTAAACATTTAAGCTTTATTAAGTAACAAGAACTTCTAAGAATGCGTTTATTCATTTAACATTTTTTTCGGGTGAAATTTACATGTATCTTTTTTCACATGTAGTTTTTTTTGGCGGAATTTACATGTAGCTTATTTTACCTGCAGTTAATTTCGGGTGGAATTTACCATTTTCGGGCGGAATTTACATGCGCCCGATGAAATATGTATATAATATTCATATAATATAACTCAAGAGCATAAGACAAAACATGGCGTACCTATATACTATTGACCTGGGGTCACCAAAAGGCAGCCCGTGGACGAATTTTATAATTTGGACAGTAGACTAGACATTCAAACACACTAATACACTGTTACTATTATAAAATTTAATTAAAATTTTTTATAGAATTAATTAGTTGATATTATACATAAATTACGACTACAAGCTTGTAATTTGCAATATTTTATAGCTGAATATTTGTAGGCACTTACACCTACAAGAATAAATAATAATAATTATTGTCATAGTAGGAATTATGCTTATACTATATTATTATCGGATCCGCACATTTCGGCGTGGCCATCTCGGCGTGGCCATTTCGGCGTGGCCGTTTCGGCGTCACGGTCGCTGTTTCGGCGTACAGCCGTCTCGGCGTGGGTCTATTTCGGCGGCTGCAACACGATTGCGAACGTTTTACCTTTTTTATAACACGATTGCGAACGCATGTCGCTTAAACAAGAATTTTTTGATTTTAGCAGAAAAACGAACGATTGCGAACGATTTTTTAGACTATGTTGCCAAGTTTATATAAAGTTTATATTTTTCTGAATATTTTTTATTTTATTCATGGATTTAGTTAAAACACTTTTTTTAAATACAAATATTGTGTTTAAAATATACATCAAAAATACAAATAATAAAAAATAATAATTTTTAAATTTTTCTCTGGTTGAAATTTCCATTTTTTTGTGAATATAAAATTCAATTGTTATGTATTTTAAAATCATTATAACTTTTGACAGTCGATGAAATTTGAAATTGAGCTTTTTAGGCCTTTTAAGATTATGTACGTTGTTTTTGATAGAATTTATTAGTATCATTATTATTTATTATATGATTTGATTATTTAGAAATAAAACAAAATTTGGAAATATAATACTAAATTCATTTATATTATATAAATATAACTGACAAACACCAAATTTGGCAACGCCGCACGAAAAAAGGCAGGTAAAAACGTTCGCAATCGTGTTATGGGAAAAGATCCGTTCGCAATCGTGCCATTCGCAATCGTATATCATCCATTTCGGCGTAATAATTTTTTCATAAAATGATTTTAATCGCGTTTAGATAATATGATGTTAGCATTGATTATATTGTACCGATATAATTTATCAGTTTTTATCTCGCTTTCGTCGGTTAGATGCAGGTATGCGATATGAAGTGTATATAATAATAATAATTAAAAATTAAAAATTTTTGTTTACTTAATCAATGATATTACGGTCTAAGTTAATCTTAATAACGATAACAAGAAACAGGCAGAAGTCCCCTAAAAAGAAAAAAAAATACATCGACGTCGATAAACGTATTTTAAAATTAGTCTGCGATTATGATAATCGTAATATTATGAGTTTTTAAGAGGAATAGCATATAATTTAAGTATGATGACATGAATATTTTTATTCATAATTTTAATAGCATTCTCCTTATTTTAATTAAATTTGTATTATTATACTTAATATTTACCTCATTATTATATACAGTTTTTTATACAAAAATTATTTATATTTTATAGTGACCTACCTAATTTCTGTAATGGCCCTAGGTACGCCGAAACGGCCCTACGCCAAAACAGCCGTACGCCGAAACGGCCACGCCGAGATGGCCACGCCGAAATGTCCTAGACCGCTATATTATCATTATTTACATAAACATACAGAAATATAAACTATTAGTAGGAAAATATTATAATCTTGTTTAAATGAAAAGTATAAGTGCTAAAATGCATATTATAGAAATAGTTTTATACTTTTCTGGTATTCAAAATATGTGTTGCTATTTAAAAATCAATAGTTGATACCAGCTTGCATATAATGTAAATTACAAAAAAATATTAAAGTACCGAAAAATTATAAAATTAATGGTATTTAAAAACTTTTATTCAGAAATGTTTTTTAAACATTTACATTTTTCGAAATATTGAGGGTACAAGAGTTTATGTTCTTTTATCAAATTTTCTTATGTAATTGGTCATGGATTGTAAATGTAAAATAAGTTTTTTAAAAATGTAACCGATTTTTAACTAAGTTAATTTTTATTTAATTTATTGTTACTTTTACTCAAAAATTGAGTGTTCAAATTTACGACCATATCTTATATTGACACATCATTGAATATAACCTCTTTCGTGCATCCATACTCATGTTTTACCCTTTTTTAGTGGCTATTAATGATATAATATGCAAAAACCTGCCCAAAAATGTTTAATTTATTCTCTTTGAAGACGACTGAAATACCTACCATAGTGGCTCGAAACAACAAGGTAGGTACTCATTTTCTCCAACAAGCTCTAAAATCTCTTTCCGTAGATTGTAACTAAGCTTATGAAAAAAAAAATCTTAGCTTTCATTTTTTCCCACTATTTTATATTTTAATATAAGAATAAATTAGCGATTAAATTAAAAAGTCAAAAGAAAACGACAGAGTTATAATAATTACGTTTAAAATATAAAATTCAACAATACAAATATGTCGAGGAACGCTTTTTACAATAAGGGATAATTTTTAATTTTTAATAATGAATGTTATAAAAAATACCTTTTCCTTCATTATCACACAAGTTTTTCAATATACTTTAATTCTCGGTTGTTGCTCTGTATTATGTGTTTTAAAAAGTTTCTGAAATTATTTTAAAGATTCATGTTGTTTCCGTCTTTTATCAATGGCTATTATTTAAGTTAGTTATAACTTAGAGCCATCCACCAATGTTTTTACTGATCCCTTGCAAAATGAGATCCATCTCTATAACGTATTTTTAAGAAGCTAAAAAAAAAAAACTTTTATACAATTACTTACTCGTATGAAAGGAACTTTCATAAGTAATTAATTAAAAAAAGTAATTTTAAATATAGGTAGGTTTTCTAACAGTTCTAACCTAACAGTTTGATATAATATAATAATAATATAATAATATAATATATAATATATTATAATAATTGATCGTTTTTATACTGTCTGTATAATATCTACCTATTGGTTTTTAATAAAATTATCAATAAAATGAAGTATAAAATTAATTGTATTATACGTTTAAAATTAATTATTTAAATTTGAATATACTTACATGATTCTTATTTTAGTGCCATTATTGTTGTATTTAAAACCGTTATGTTCCATAAAAAAAGTAAATTTAATTTCTAACAGTGTAAGTATTTAAACCTATAATAAGTTTATAAATTATATTGCTATATTTGTAATAACATATTAATATGAGTAATATTAAGAAATGTATACACACAAAACAGTTGTCAGACGCAGTCATTCGCAGTACCTACCTACACTAATTATTGTATAAACCTTAAGTAAAACAATATTAACGGTTTGATAAATAATATTTCGTAGCAACTTTGAGACGCAGAGACGCGTCAATCACTAGCCAGTCGCACCTAATTAATTTTGTAAACTATTCGTACAGTTTAAAATTGAAATGGTTATTATTTATTAAGTTATGAGCATATAGCTTATGACTAGCGGCGTTCAACAATAATATGATTAATAATTCTCTCTAATGCAGCATACGATCAGCCGCTCAAGCTATTTCTATAGAAGAAACGTTAAAAATTTGTATAAATTATCTCTCAATACTATAGTGAATAAATATCATTGTAAATTCCGTACAATATTCTCTAATATTGTTGAACACTAGCATTAGCTGACGACAGAAGGTGAGTGGTATTAAGTCTCAGACCCCACTGAACACCTTAAAGTACTTACATAATGTAACATCACAACCAGAGCTTGCCTTCGGAGAAAAAAATATTTTTATATTATTTACAATCTAAACGTTAAACAATTTTTGAGTTCATAGTTATTCAGAATTTAAAGGTTGTACAACATTTCTGTTGTAAATAATATCTAATGAGCCCTGTTACGGAATATAATTAATTCTTAGATTGATTGCTAAGACAAAAATGAATCGAGTAAAATATTTCAACGAAACTAATATTAGGTATAACTTTTAAGCATCTAAATGGTTTTAAAATTGTTTGGTTTTGTGTTATGTTTTCTTTTATGGTACTATGATAATACATATTTTATAATATTATATTATATTTTGATAATCGTTTTTGTTTCCTGTTTTAATTACGCGTTTACAAATTTCAATAGTTTTGTCATACACAACGTTTGCCAACCCGGCTTTAAATACTTTTTACTGTTTAAGACACATACGAGTACATACATAATAAACATAAATGTGTATTATAAATGTTTTGTTAGAACTAAAACAATGAAACTCAGAAAGTCAGAAAGTGACAAATGTATACAAAAATTGTCGAATATATTTTTATTTTCGTTTAGTGTTCATAATAATTTATTAATGTCATATTGTTTTATATTGTTTAGGAGACAGAAAAACAATTTCATTTTTATTGAAATGGGGTTGTATTCAAAATTGTTTTCTGGATTTATATCCTGTAAGATTAATCAATTATAATATCAAATCACAACTCATAATCATGTAATAGTGTAATATTCCTAATTCGTATAAAATATACATTTTTTAATAATATAACTGGTGCTTCAGCTCATACAATTGTATAAATATATAATGGAATTATTACAAAACATATGACATAAAATCAATGAAATCGTTCTTTCAATTTGTTACAAAGTTATCACTTATCATAATTTTTAAAATTTAATTCAACTATATGTATTATTTATTAATCACATATAAACAATATTTTATTTATATAGTTATATAATATTATAAATAAGTACTTAAATAATTTATGACTTTTAATTAAATTACATTGTTACAAAATTAAGCAAAACTCCTTAACACTATAAAAGTATTGTTTCATTCATTTAATTTGTTATTTGAATCAAACTGTAATAATATAACGAGGTATGTCGTTCCAGCTACAATTGCCTATTAAATACAATAAACAATTTAAATGTCAATCAAAAGTTAATTTCACGTAGAATCAAACAAATTAATATTTTTTTATGATTGATAACTCTTATTATTATTTCTTTAGATGTTTTAATTTCGTACAATGCATGGAAAACTTACAGAAGTTATCAGATGATTGTTTAAAGTAATGAAATCGTAAGCAGTAATTTCAATCGAACAATTGGAAAGTTGACTAAGGAATATCTGTAACTGTAAATGTAATAAATTAAATTTGTTATTTATTAAATTCTTAGTAAAAGTATAATCTTAAGAAACAATTTTACCTCTTCTCTTGTGTTATTATCTAAATAACGATTGTTTATATCCGTTATAAATATCTTTGATCTGAGTGCCTATAACAGATATATATTTATATATTTTTTAATCATTAAGCGAAAGGAGAATGCCTTTTTATATTATCAAATATCTTTATTTACTTCCCAAATTTGATTAGTGAGAGGTTTTAAATTAAACGAAAACAATATTAATATTAAAACTGACGAGGAATTCGCATAGCTGTAGTTGTAAAGAATCTATTCCTAACAGATGTTTCTTATTGTATGCTTAAATGCACAAATGTAGGTGTAGGTACATTAATTACGATTTATCAATATTTTAATAACGATGGCACTGTTTTAAACTTATAATACCTATATAATGAATTCAGTGTTGTAAAATGTTTGAATAATAGTTGGTAGGTACCTAAGTATTAGACTAATTTTTCGATAATTTAAATACTTTTTTTAAAAATGGGAACCTACAAAATAACAAATTCTACTCGTAAATGGGTTAAATGTTTGTTTTGATTTGGCTTTTATAGTATTGACATATGTTTTTTTCGGACAGGGTTTTTTTCAAGTGGTTTTAGAATTTCATGAACAAACGCGGGAGAATAAAAATAATATAAAACAACCGTCAACCACGATAAAGACGAAGTCCTTCAAGTTATGATACTTTTTTGAACTTTTTATAACAATCACGTCAAAGTGTTTAAAATAAAATATGACTGACAAAACTGATAATTTTAATTTAATTTTCCATACTTCCTAATTTTTAATGCTATTTAAATACATTATTTTGTGCTATAACGCTAAAAAGCAACTCTTTAGTTCTATAATTTCTGAGCTTGGCAATGTGAGTTCAAAGAGCCTTTATATTCCAAATACAAAGTTAAATTTAATCATTACGTTCGTTATAATTACATTTTCTTAACTTTAAATTTAAGTTTGATAAACGTTGGTTCTGCTGAACGAAATTTGCTGTTTTGAGCGTATATCAGAGAAAGAAAATAATGCGTGGGCATAATTTAATGAAAATATGTAAAGTTATATAATATTATTATATTTTAATCTTTCTTTATTCTAGATATTTTTGATAAAATCCATAAATACTGCAATATAACCTCTTCAATAATTACCATCTGATTCTGATTTATTTTATAAAACTACTATTTTTGTATCCGTTCCTTGTCAATTGCAGTTTATTTTTTATACAAATATAATTATGTTGTATGATATACTTTATTTTGTGTTTATTAATTAAAATGTATTGATTTAGGTAGATGTAATTATATATGTAAAGTACCTCCTGGGTTTTTGTGTATGTTAGGTTTATTGGTCGAGTCGCATATCGTGTGAAATAAATTATACATACATAAATCTATTATCCACGTATATTGTTTACTGTGAATATGAAATTATAGTTTATACTACTTATTATTATAAATTATTATTTATTACTATAAAGTATAAAATACCTATATATTTTTTACTCGTTTCACATATTTTATATAAATTTGTACTTTTATAGTTATATATGTTATTTAATTATTTTTATCACTAATATAGAATCCAGAAAAAGTGTGAAACACTTCAAAGTACAATTTAGTAGATGCATATTAATTAGAAAAAATATAACATTAAATTTATGAATAATATTTAATATTTCTGACTTATATTATAAATAAAAAAATAACTTATACAATTCCCCCTCCCCCAAACTAAATGCGCATATGGCAAGAAATCACCAAATGTGAAATTGTTCTGTTTGTATAGGATTAATTTGTGCGCCACTCGTTCTAATTGCCAACATAATCGTATGGGCTGGGGAAAAGTGCAAAATCAAATAACGATTTTTTCGTGTACAAACGTGGAAAAATATGTAGAATTGAAAAAGAATAAAGCTTATTCCCTGTTTGGAACGAGTGTTTTATATCAAATTTAATTTCAAAATCACATTAGGTGCTGGCATTTCATTCGAAACTTATTTTCCGCATACCTATACTGCCACTTCAAAACTACTCATATATCCATCCGTTGATATATTAAAACAACTTAGTATCAGTTTACATATAATATTATGTTCTAGTACGTTTCAACGTACTTGATATACCATACTAAATCAATAACTTTTTTATAACCAACAGTATAAAGTAACATTGGTATGCACCGTGTAGAATTATTAAAGTATTAAATTCAAACATTTAGTAGAAAAGTCAATTGCATTGAAATATTCCAATACAGTGAAATACTTTAATAAGGAGTCAAGAATTCGTTACCTATACGTTATTTTGTACCTAAACTAAAAGTATTTGAATATTATAATATTATAGTATATCGTCTAATAAGTAACTAAATGATAGTCAAAAACCAATTATTAATTATTCACTGCTACGGTATAGTTGTTTACTGGTTTTCAATTCTAAATTCGTATCAAGTTTTATGGATATATTTTTTTAAATATAAACTGCAATTGACACAAAACGAATATTAAAATCAGTTTAAAAAATAAATATGTCCTTGTGTGGTATACAAATTGGGTATAGAGTATAATATATATATATACAAATTGGACTGTTACATTAAAATTCCATTGACTAAGTCGCAAACAATTTTTTTACTTTAAAAATCACTTTAAATTGTTCTAGTCAGAGCTGATATATATTCTTTTATAGCGCCTTCGATGAAAGTTTTATTTTGGATTCCGGACTCCGGCTGAAGCGTTGGACAATGAATTTTTATAAAAACTTTATTTTAGGGTGATAATGTTGAAATCCCCGCTACGCAGTGGTCATAACGCCGTGCCCTGTTCCGCACTGTTTGACGCTGCAGGGAAAACATACTTATAATACGTTTCGTTTAATATATCAAATAGGTAGTAAGTGGATTACTCCCACGCTGCTCTATATGAAACAGTTAAGCGAACCTAAAAACACCTCGAGAACAGCAAGAAAAGTTTATTATGGATTACCATAATATCGATAGAGGCGTTTTCGGAGGTGACAGAGGCGTGACAAAAAATAGTATATTGTGTGGCTCGTGGCGCCAACGTCACCAGACGGCGGCCACGATTAACAAACTTCACTTCCCGCCTTGTTATTTTCTATTATTATTGTGTGGTGACATTTTGAGCGTCGTAACACTGTTCGTTTGGGCCTTCGGGTCCTCGAGTCTACTACTACTAGTACCTAACTATAACTTCGTAAAATTGACTACGTTTAAGTGATATAACGTTAAAATTGTTTTAAATCCACGTATACTAGCTATTGTACTGATAATAGTTTGAGTTAGAGAGCCTTGATATAATTGGGTATATTAAGGACACTTAAGTGATATCTTCTAAGGCCGTGATCAAGGCTATCTCTTATAAGTTGTATATACCGTGTAAAAACTAAAAATACAAATATCCGTGGTTTTAAGCCACCCTGTAATTTGTAAACGTAGTATCATTGAAGAAATGTAGTAAGATATGTCTATATTATATATACTCAATTATATAGTATTATATAATAATAATGTGTACCCATAATATAAAATTATGTAGGTTTTCAGCACGTTACCAGGCTTACCGCGCGCTTACCTGTTTGGTCGTGTTGTGCGCAGTCACTACGATCGTAGAAAACCTGATGGTGTACTGCAACAGCCACATGTAAACGAATATCGTCAGCCTCGTGTCGGCTCCCATGACGTCGGACACCTGGTAATAGATGTCGAACAGCGTCATCACGCCCAACGTGAACAGCGACAGGCCCACCGGGAGGCCGAACAGGTCGACGAGCACGGACAAGGCGTCGCGGATCAGCTGGTGCCGGATCCGTATCACCTCCACGGCGTTGGCGATGGACTGCTCGCCGGAACCGCCGTAGAAATCCCCACCGTAAGTAACCCGTCGTCCGGCGGCGGCGGTGGTGGCGGTGACCGTCGTCGCGACCAAAGCCATTGTTATCGATTTACCCGTCGGCGTATCGGCGGCGGCCGTCTCCTCGCCGAGCCGCTGCAGGTCCCGGTTGATCTCGAGGAACTTGTTGTTCAAAGCGTGGCACCGCGTCACGAAGCACGTCTCGCCCAGACACATGGCCACGTTCTCCAGGTACATGAACAGGAAGAACACCAACACGACCGGGTCCGACCGGTTGCCTATGAGCAGCGACAGTCGCAACGCGTTGACGGGCAGCGTGACGGACATGCACAGCGCGACGTACAGGGCGCAGAACAGCCGGCGTTCCCGGCGCTCGGCCACCGTGGTCGGCGAGAACACGTCGTGCGCTTCCGTCGTCTGCTCGTAGATGGGCACCGTCGCGCCGCACTTGCACAGCAACGCGGACGTGGACGCGAAACACGCGCCGGCGATCGTCCGGGCGTACATGCCCCGCAGCGAGGCCACCGACACGTCCTCGCACCCGCCGTCCATCAGGCACAAGATCAGCGGCGCCGTGACGAAGTTGAACACGCACGTCGTCAGCAGCGCGGCCACCGCGACCGCCGCGACGATCCGTTTCCAGAACGACGTCCACGCGTCGTTCTTCATGATTCCGGAGCCGCGGGCATAGTCGGCGCCGGGCTAAGCCTGCATAATAATATTAGAATCCTATAGCGGCCGCCCGAAACTGTCAACACATATATTCTACTATCTACTATCTTATAAAAATCGTCTTAGCAGCTGGGTGGAGGCTACGCTCTTCCGAGTATAAAATTACTAGCACCGTTCCCTACTATACCTAAATACTATCTACTTATTAGGATTCGTGAACACGGGCCATTATAGGAGGCCAGAGAAGACAACCTTATTATGACATACTATTTTTAATATCTCCTATATAATGAGCAAAGACATTAACATAATATAAGCCACTCAACATAGCAGAAGCACTCAGTGAAGATCAAACCATGAAAACAGTAAAAATTTTAAGTATAACTCAAATTGTAAACTTAAAAATATGTAAAACTTTTATAATTATCTAATACTTAATTAAAACATAACAATGTGATATTCAATAACAAGCTAATATCCTTTGCAGTTGAAGACTCTATTTTTAATTTTAAAAAAAACAAGCTAATAGTCACGAATCTTGGATTACATATTGGTACATAGATATTTCGATCATCCCACACACAAAACGTAAATATTCAAATTTCAAAACTGAATATTTAAAAAAAGAAATGTAGGTATATTACGTCATTTTACCCGAGGGTCGGGTTACATTACACATCTATTAAACTTTCATAAGTAAATTATATATTTTTAAATATATTTTATTTATTTTTGTTTTTATTCAAACAAATTAAAAACCTGTAATAATATTTAACAAGATCGGACTAATAAGTTATATAATATTGTGTTATATTAATATAATATTAAACATAGGTAATATATTATTAAATTAGCTATATTAAATACCTACCGGGCTACCACTGTACCATTTTGTCCATATTATCATAAAACTGTAAATCAAACATATTTTTTAACTAATTAGTATCAATAAGCAAGTTTGTTTTAAAGTTACATAATTGCTTTTATTTTATTTTCCAAATTAGGCTCATCAAATGTTAAATAAAATGATTTTAATATTACAAAAAAAATGTAATAAAATGGAATTAAAATCGTTTTTATTTTTCATTTCTTCAAGATTTAGGTAAACGATATCTACCTTCGGAATTCTGAGGTAAAGTTTGGGAACACTGATCCAGCAAATCGTACTCTTTTGTTCATATTTTAATTTTAAATCAAATTATATATTATATTCTTGTAAAATACCAACAAATAAAATAGCCTATATTTAATATGATGTTATGATCACATATTCACATTTATATTTGTAAATATGTCGATTCATCTGTACTCGTATATTAATTATTATAATCTCACAAAATGGATTTTGCTGTACGCAAATTTGCCATGTTGTATCATTGATTACAAATACTAGTTTATTTATAACCAATTTACAATTGGTTATACGTTTATAATACGAGCGGATTTGGAGTTCAATTAATTAAATAATGTAACTAAGTATTATAATTATACTAAATACAAATTATTATTCACCTGTGCAAACGAGGATAGTAAGTCTTAGACACTTGGCCTGTGTTGTCTATTGGTTACCAGATTGGTCGACCAGACGATTAAAATCAATTAAATAATATTATTTTATCGTCTGGAATATGTGATTTAAACTTCTCATCACCTTCGGATTGTTTTTCGTCGAGTTCTTATACCCTCTTAACCTACCTACTGTATTCGAACTGCGTGTAATATATCGCTTTCGTGCCCGGGGGCGCGTACGTTTAAAACGTTAAAATATAACAATGTTATTTCTGAGTAGACAATAATAATTGATCGGTGCTTATAAAATAACAAAATAATAAACACAAACCATTACCTACGTTGTTTGTACAAGTTGCTAATTGCTATTACAGTCAGTAAAAGTATGTGTACTATAATACTGCAGTATTCAGAAATTATAATTTATTCTAAACACTACCTATTTTAAAGGTTTATACTGTTCATTATAGGAATAGGTGGACACTTAAGTGGCGTATCGAGGATTTGTGTAAAGGTGGTGCCACCAAAATATATACATTATGTTACTATATAAATTAAATATAGTTAAGGTTATAAATAAAATGATCTTATAATAACAATCGGTTAATCGAGTCGTTCATACAAATATTGGAAAAAATAACATTAACGATATTGATATTTTTATTCTTATACCTAAATACAAAATAATTTATATTTATTACGGAACACGTGCTTAACTATATATTACATATTTTTAAATCTTTTGACGCATCTACTTGTAACTTTCTAGGAAGTCCTGACGACCACAAAGCCATTTCTCTTTTAGAAGCCAACCATTTTCCGAAAATCTATCAGTAGAAATACGATGTAAGGCTATTGAAACCGACATACAATTAATGAAATAGTCTGAAATTAAATTTTTTAAAGTCAAAATTGTTCACTTTTTGTAGTTATAAATCTGTATAAATATTATCAATTTTAAAAAGGCGAGCAAGTGGGTATCGCTCTGCTGTAGGTACAGGATGTGTCTAGAAGGGTCACTGTAATGGATTGTTAAATTTTAATATTTCAGTGATTAAAAATCATTGTTAACTAAAAACGATTCTGAGAAAAGATATTAATTCTATTAAAAAATATATATTATACTGTAAAACATTAGTAATACAGTAGGTTAAAATTTATAAATTTCTAAATAAAAAAAAAATGCACATTTTCGTGATTTTGTCGATATTATAACTTGGACGCTCATAAAGAGATTATTATGATTTACGCTCAACTTTTTTTTGTTCACTAACAACAAGTTATAAGGAACCTTTTATTCAAATGACTTCAAGTTGTTTGATATGGTGACATTTTTTATTGACTATACAAACCAACTAGATTCACTATTTATTTCTATAAAATACATTAATACCGGAAAGATGTTGATAAAGAAAATAAAAGCACTTTTACTGCCACAAAAATTGTTGACGACCACAAAAAAAACACACACGTCATTGTAATCATCGCTCCGCTCAGAAACTAAAAAAATAATTTAATAATAAAAATTAAATTTTCAATATAAATAATACTTATTAAATATGTTTTAACATGCATAAAATAAATATCCCTTATCAGAAGAAGTCTAGATTCAAATCCTGTCAACAGTAGAGTTCTTTATAACAATAAAAATATTAAACCTAATATAAGAGAAACCAAACAATTTTAAAACTAAAAATTATTTAAATAATAATTTATTAACTATAATACTTTTATTTTTAATTTTTTGTATTTTTATTCGATTTGTATCCTTTTCTCAACTTTAACTGACATAATTAAAAAGGAAACACATGTATAATGAATATAATGCTAATGGCGTTTGATGTCGATGCAGAAATTTAAACATTTCAAGATTAATAAAAAAGTAAATAAAAAAATAAAAAACTATATCAAATTTAGTGACCCACATTATACGCATAACTGTAAAAATTTTTTTTTTAAAACCGGGTAATTCGATATGTTGTATCGTAGATGTCGAGTGTACCTTCCTTATCATTGAATGGGTTAAACTGTAATGTATTGATTGCGTTCAGACCAATATTATGATAATGGTGATTGTATAATCTTAGCTGTATTTTATATTTAGTGTTCGTTGTTCAATAACTTTTACTATAATATTTGAAAATATAAATGCATTTAGTACTCTGAGTAACCTAGTTCGTGTTTGTATGTATTGCATCGTGGTATCGTTAGTCAGTGGTAATTATTTCATAATATTTTAAACATAAATATATTACAAAAACTCTAGAGTGATTTTTTTACATATTTTTTAAAAAAAAATTAAGTAAATGGCGATATATATTAATACTCTTTCTACTAGTATTAAAATGTAAAAAATAAAAATATATCGCAGATGCTATTAATATTCCAAATTCCAAATTCCAACTTTCTATTAATGAGTTTGATATTGGTTAAATATGTTAACTCTCAAAGATCTAAAAATGCTATAGAAATATTTAACCAAAACGTGGATTCCAATTATAAGTGTTTTTTTTTTATTATTATAAGACCCTTGGCAACATGAGCCACTGGGTGTACAAAAGATTTTTAAACAAAAATTATGAATTTTCATTTAAAATAATACATTTTATATTTTGAATTGGAGATTGGTGGCAGTGATGAATTTGATGATGTCGGAAATTGATTGAGGATAATTGAATACCTATAGTGTTTCAGCTATTGAAAATCGGCGCTTATTCTTGTGTCGAGATATATTCAGCACTCCGTGAGTAGGTACATACTGTGTTTAACAGTGACTTGGACTTAATTTTCGCTAATAATAAGTTCCAATATTGTTTTAATTTGTTTTCAATTAATATATTATATTACTATAGCTGTAAATACCAACTACGTACCGTCGTAGATAGGTTTTGCATATTATCACGGCCGCGTCGTAGGAATAATAGCTTGAAATCAATCTAAATATTTTAAAAAAATAATTGCGTACAGTATAAGTAATGAATAATAATAATAATATACTATATATCGTATGCTGTTGACAATCGTAAATATTATTTTATAATTTACATGTCGGAATATATTTGTAGCAATTAAGTAACTACAAGATTACATTAAGACACTAAAATATTTACCCACTAATATTACTAGGTATATACACTCGCAGGTACGCGGCGCCAGTGCCGCTGTCGCGAAACTCGGCAAATGGCGTAGCTGCGACGATATATATTTTGTGCGCGAATGATATAGCGGGACGAAGGGTAGTATTATTCTTTTGTGTTTGGTTTTAAAATCAATAAAAGTGTTTCCGGGCCAAAAACTGTGTTTGCAGAGTTGTATCGCGTCTGTTTGACGTTCTTACTTCTTAAACGGAACGTTTTCGGGATATACACATTCGTATTTTGAAACTCGAGTCGAGGATGTTTGCTTAAGCTGAATCGCAGTGCTATTATAGCTATATATGGCTGTATGAAATCTCTAGTCATTCTGCTTTCGACAGAGCTTAAAACATACGAGCTTATAATATTATATAGACAGACATTCGTATCTCGTTAAAGCTTACATCGCACTAATCTAATTAATTTTAGCGAGAGTCGTTAACTCAGAGCGTCCGAGGGTAAGACCATCGTACGTATGTTTACTCGATAGGGCGATACGAAAATACACAATGGTGTTAAGTTTCGAGTTCCTGCAAATATTATTTTTTAATTAGGTACATCATAATGTCTAAAATCGTTATTTTCATTTAAATATCCAATTTCGGGTGGAAATTTGATGAATATGAAATGTCTACATAAAAGTAGATTGAGCATAATATGTATATTTATGATATTTTTAGGCTGCTGTAAAAAAAACTTTAGAGAGATCTTGTATTAAATTTCAAGCCTCGGTTTTCAAAATTTTAAATTTAATGAATTTTTTACTGGGTAAAAAATATTTTGCAAATTGTCATGATTTTAACGTATTTTGTCAAAATTTGGACTTTAAACACTCATTATTGTATATTCGTATACGAAAAAGTGCGAATGTTATCAGTCTATATTTCTAAGCATTGTTTTATAATTTATTTATATGTACCATTGTACCTATTACATACTATAATATCGATAATTTATTTTCCTATTAGTTGTATGGTAATGCGGTATACTGATCTAATTTTTTACAAAAATAGGTACCGTATATATTATATTATTAATAGGTATCTACATATATACATATTATTTTTATTAACTTATTAAGTTATGCCGCTGAAATCCTCGCTTAACACTATTTTCCCCACGGACTTCATTGAAGACAACCCTCGCTTCACAGGAGTTTCAGTGACACGCTATAACCGCGCAGAGGAAATAATATAAATTAAATCAAAAACAATGCTCAAAACCCATAAAACGTTAATATTTACTAAATGTTTTAATGAGTAAATGCTTCTTGAAATACAATTTTTGTAATTTGTTGAATGTCATTATTTATGTTTTGTATTTTTATCCCAGCTTTGGATTTACAGCGAGGCAATGTATGCCACGGTAAGTATGATGTAAGAGTGAGTAAGGCTGCATAATATCGTGCCATCGTCGGTAACAATAAGGCCAATTTTATCAAAACTCTGTCGAAAATCCGATCAAAATATAAAAATATTTTCCGGAAAATGACCCACGTGACTCGAATATGTCACGTAAAAGTTCTTGTCAAACATATCGAGCACGGTCGAGGGGATCATTGCTGCATCATCTCATATAAATACATTTTACGTGTGTTGTTGTTTTTTCGAGCGTAGTTCAAAACCACACGTTTACCATTCATATTCACACGTACTAACATTTTATACCGTCCAATACCACATACAATATTGTCGACTTGTTGTCTATAGAAACTCTAGCTATTGTTAAAAAGTGAATTTTGAAATGTCGATAATTCATAACCATTTGGTTGACAGCTAAAAATAAAGTATTTTTATTTTATTATTATTAAGATATGAATCGTGTAAATTAATGTTTATACTGAATTAAATTGATAAGATGTTGAATAAAATATGAGATAAAATTTAGACTGGAACAAATTTATGTACATCCCAGAGTTTTCATTTATTCAATTAAAGTTATTTTATCATTTATGAATCGATTAAATTTTTATCCATAGTAAAAATACAAAATCGTTTTTTCTCCCTGCTCTGCGTGTATACAGCAGTTTTATATTGTCTTGTCTCATTAATCAAGTTTGGTTTCTGTAATTTTCTGCTGTTGTTACTTGTTTTAACCCGTCAGAGAGGCATCTGAAAACAATAAAATATACAAAAATAATTGTATAATGTAAATATAAAATTTTAAAATTTGTATTCTTACTGAATGAAGTATAATTAGCACATCCGCCTAACATTTTTTAGAACCGTAACCAAAATAGAACCAAATGTATTTAACTCTATAATACAAATTAATTTTGTTGTCTGTTGAGACTTCGTAATATGGAAGTTTCACTGTATATTTATGTATTTACAGTTAAGTACTGTATTACTATTATAGTAATTTATTTTACTGCAATAATACGGTAAGCATTATATGGTATAAATTGGCAATGCAATTTAAACTAAATACTTAGAAAATCTCATTGCGGATAGTAAAATATAATATTATAATATGTAAAAATCTCAAGCCCCACAAATATTTTTGAATTACAGCAAAATAACAAAAATCGTTATTCTTTTTGTTAAGATAGGTAAAATACTAAATTATACCAAAATCCAAATTATAAATGACAAAAACAATAATGGTTATATATGTATGTAAATTTATTTATTTATCGTAAACCTTATGCAAAAAAATGTAGAATGTAGAATTCCACAATCGTTATAATGATTATAAATAATATATATTTATATTAAAATATAATATTAATTTTGGTTACGGGTTCTTTGACGCAACTCCCTTGGGAGCCTCGACGCACAGTTTGAAATACTAATTGAATACCTCTGCTGCTAATTGCTATAGTCTATAATAAATAGCTCGAACAATAATATATTAAATAGAAAGTTCTAATATAAAAATTTGGTGAGAATTTAAAGTATCTAAGGTGATTCATCGTTGAGTTAATATTTAAAACCAAATAAAAAACCGATTTTGTTGAAAACTGATTTAAAAATTCCCAATTGTTTTCCCAATGAGTTAGAAAAGTACTAAGAATTTTTTATTTTTTATCTCCCATAAGTACTGACTAGATTCACTTTCCATCCAGATTACATATTTAAGTTGAAGATTGAAGCATTTCTACTGTTCCAAAAAGGTTAAGAGACCAAAAAAAAACTCACATCATTGTAAAATCAATAAATTCATCGAATGGAAATGTTAAGAAAAATGTAGGTATGGGACGAATTACCAAATGTTTAAATTTTATTGAAGCTTGGTGCAGCTCAATATACATAAATCTGTTTTTTTTTATAATTTTCAAAATATATTCATCAAGTGTTATTAAAAAGTATCTAAAGAAATATTAAGTACTATAAGTGCTAACCTAAAGTCCGAACCTAACAACAGTAACAACTGTGTAACACACATGGTCTGATAGTTTCGCGAGTAGCAACTGCTACAGTTTAAAATCATACCATATTACCATATATCGTTATACTGATTTAGTAAGATTTAACAATTATTAATTTACACATTACAAAATCAATTAAATAAATCGAAATCAAAATATACATAATTTATATTTCTGTTTAAAAATGTATATGTATTTTAGTTTGAGTTATAAATGAAAATTGTGAATGCTTAACTTCTTAGTAAAAGCTCTCTGAGAAGGCTTATAAGTTATAAGCTTATAACATAACAGTCGACTTATTATTTGTTCGAGGTTCTGATACTACACTTCGTTCATTCGAGTCAAATAAACTTATAATAAACCATGTGAACTTCAAATATCTACCTCTTTTGAATTTCAGTCTTTTGTGTATAACGCCAAATAAGTCTTTAATTTACTGTTGACTTACTCTCGGGACTCAGTCACACACCGTACTGAATATTAAAGAGTTCTCTTTGACTTGTGTGGAGTAAATAATTCAATTTGTAAACAAAATTGTATATATTACACCTAATATAATAATGCGGTGACTTATACGAGGATGACAACTTCTTGAAACCTTTATTTATTAAGTTTAAGAATTGTAAAGACTGTACGGACTTATCAATTTCTAAAATTGGTAATATTTTGATGATAAGTAGTTTATATTGAAGTTTGAATAAGTTCATTCAACAAGAAAGTGGTACTGACTGACATAAAAGTGAGTGTAAATAATTTTTACCCCTCAATCTAC
Organism: Neotoxoptera formosana; assembly: GCA_022818045.1. Lineage (NCBI taxonomy): Eukaryota > Metazoa > Arthropoda > Insecta > Hemiptera > Aphididae > Neotoxoptera > Neotoxoptera formosana. Next base: position 74,695,417 of record CM040630.1, read on the forward strand.
TATCAAGGACTAAGGACAACGACTACGCTTGTATGGTGTCCAACTTTAAAAGGACGGATTTCGGGTTTTAGCATCCAAGAGATCTGAATTTGAACTACCTTCAAAAATTAGCAATAAAGTGATATGTAAATATATAAATGTAATATGTAAATTTCCAGTTTCGGAATCTACCACGTTTTTGACTTTACACTTGGGATTTAAGATGCCGAACACGCGTATATATAGATTAAAGCATATAGGCCATTACACCCATTACACTCATACTATAATAGAGTCATATATTGCTTTTATTAAATTACTAAAGTTGTACCTATAAAATATTATACCGTAAGCCATAAGTTATTGCACTACCACGAACTAATATTATTGCTCTACCGTGTCTATAAAATGCTAATGCTTCCAATTTTTACTACTCCTAAAGCTTAAATTTTATATCACACATTAAAAAAAAACATTACAATAGGTAATGAAAAAACACATATATTATTGTAAAAGCAATATCATTGGCTCACTCAGAATCGTATACATAGGATTTGAAACCAACGGATTCCAGTCTCAGATTGGAGGGGGGAGATAAATAACGACTCCACCATGACCAAATTAATTTCAGTTTACGTATAAAACCGTTCTTGTCAGGCTATACCGAAAATAACTTGGAAGTAATGCTGGTTGACGTTAATGCTGTGGTTGTGGTCGCAAAGGCTCACACCGTTTCCGGGACGGACGTATACCGTGGGTATCGACGGCCAGCTGCTGACAGACGCCAAAGGCTGGGGTGACTGTACCCGAAATTGTGTATTTTGTTTTAAGGTAAATGTTGAAGTAAATGGATCATGTTGCATTCAGAAATATTGATTTAAGTTTTCCGGGTAATTTATTCACTATGGGAATAAATTAATAAATATCTACTCCTTTTTTATTTTTTTCAATATTAATAAGCTGGACCAAAAATCTGCAGTTACTAATCAGTAATCGACCGATTTATAATACATATGTTGTTGGAGCTATTTTTTTCCAACTCCTTTATCTAATCGGCGACCACTGTCAAATCGAATAATCCGTAACGCCCTATACAAAGTTCTTTCAAAAACAAAAGGGTACCTACTGACTGACAAAAATTTCCGTGTAAGTATAACTATTTTTTACCACAAGCGTTATGACCTTATAGGTAGGTACCTATAGGCTATAATAAGTTAACAATTGTACATATTTTATTTCATCCATGCATTATATTATTTTGTTGGGCCAAAAGTAAAATAGTTTTACTATATTATGGTTATAATATGAATATGATTAATGTTTTAAATAACTAAAACAATAATATCACAAGCAAACTAGGTATTGTAATATAAAGAAAAATAACTATTCTAATCTCTTAATATCACTGTAAATAATGTAGGTTATAGTATATTATATACTAAGAACAAGAAGCTTAGGCACGAATTGTCTAATTTTAACTTGATTTTATTTTAAGCAGTTTATTTTTACCATGTTTTTTTGTATAATTTTTCAATTGAATACGATTTTATTATTCATTATGAATTCCAAATTGCTTGCAATAAATTAAATATTTGAAAATATACAAAATTACATTATTAGAGTACCTATGTATGGAATGTTAGTAAGGTATTAAAAAAACTTTTATCTAACTAATTAATAAATGGGTTAACTGTAATAAAATGTTTTTCAAGTTTAATAAAATATTATATAGTTAGGTCATACTACCGATCATCATAATTTTACTAAACTAAATAAGTAAAAAGGCTCAATGTACATCTTGGTATATCTGAAATAAAATCATGAATTAAATAAGCTCTGAACTATATTTTTACTCATTTTCTGTATTAGATTCTGAGCGGAGCGAAATGTGATTTTATAATAAAGGGTGTTTTTTTCTCTCTGTCGTCGCTTTTGGAGGCATCTATTTTGGCATCTTTTCTGATAGGAAATTGAATCTAGTTTGTACTGTGGGGGATCAAAGGTAAGCAATTATCAGAAGTTTTTAATCGAATCTGGAAAAACAATAAAATTAATTATGTATAGAAAATGCGAATACAAACATTAAGTAAAATTTTAAGGTTAGTAAGTTTTGCGTTACACTAAAAAAAAAATCGATTTTGTCAAAAATTAGCTTTGCGTAAAAAATCCCGTTTTTCTTAATTTTTTTCTTGTTTTTCCTGACGTTTTTTAAAACTATATTGGACATTTTTTATATTTGACCGCCAAAGTACCAACTAGATTCACTTTCCTACCTTTCCTCCTGATGAAGAAAATCAGATCATTTTTACTGCCACAAAAGATGATGACAAATACAAAAAAACCTTTTTTTTGTACTTATTATAAATATTTATCTAAAGTAAATCACAAAATATGTTTTATGCCCGTCGAGTTTTGAAGTTTAGACATTTCAGTATTTTGCTGTACGAAAATCAATACTTGAAGTGTAAACCATAGGTAAATATATTACTGAAGTAATCTGCCTGTTACAGTGAACTTTGAAAACAAATCAACAACGTATTACCATAGGCGCAAATAGCCTTAAATTTGTTAGTGCAACTCAACCCCCCCCCCATCCCAGCCAATAACATGCTTAGTACCAAAGAAAATAACAATTATTACTAATTACTAAAGGGGGACTTGGCCAATATTTGGGGGGACTAAGTCTCTCCAAGCCTCCCTATTTGCTCCTATGTGAATTACATTATCACCTAATAGCAAATAGCTGTACGGAAAGTGAAAACGTAAACACTTGATGCCAACTATCGTCTGTCAGGTTCAGTTTTTAATGTACCTAACTTAGATACTTTTTCCATGTACCACATTTCTTAAAAACCCATTAGGTACATTTCGAAATAAATGTACTGTTAAAATAATCACCACGTTTATGAACATTATATTTCAAACAATTTGCTGATGATAACCGAAAGTATACAAAAATGAATTGATTACTACGACTTTTATAATATTATGATAGATGATGTACCTATACTAAAATTAGAGGATTTGTGGTGCTAGTCTAGAATTCAGTATGCTTAGCACCTTGGACTCGATGTAATTTGAGCCTAAAATTACAAATTTACAACTGTGTTTAAGCGCACAGCCAGACAACTATTATTGTTCCAACCAGGATGATTCAGAGATATTTTGTGGCTCTAAGCAGAATCATGCAAGAGGAACCTTTTTTAATTTATATTTTATTTCAAGATATTATGTTTATATACTTTTCTAATTACAATTGGACTGATACACAATAAATAGTTAAATACAACAAACATATCCATACTTAGTCCATTGGTGGATCAAAAATTTTAGTTTTTATTTTTTTTTTGGTGGAACAATAATATTAAATACATATTTATAAAAAAACAATCTTGTGCCATGTGATGATTGCTGATTAGTAAAAAGGCAGGCCCATTTGTCCCCCTTAAATGTACCACTGGTATAGATATAATTATAGTTACAATACCAGTTAAGTTTTAGTTAAACACAATGAAATCTCCTCATACAGAATAAGTAGGAGAATTATCAATATAGGAGAATGCGAAATGGACCTTCATTCAATAACGGGAGTTCCATTTCCCCATTGTTTGAATATTGTCATGTTTTGTCTATATAATATTATTATTTATTATAGTTATATACGTGTACTACGATATAACAAATTGTTGACCAAAACAGATTATATTATTAATATAGCACTAATAAGATTGAGATCAGACGTATTTATATGTGGACAATCACCAGTATGTACTATATACTCTCAATTTAAGGTTTGTTGTTATAGTAGCGACCGCTGCCAAATTATTTTATATTATATTTGTATACACAAACGCGGGGTAGCAACAGGCGAGATCAGCCCGGATCAAACCACCCACTTGCACCCGGCCAACATCAACCTCCCGAGCACTACACCAAGTATGTGGCCGCCGATACACGCATGCGTGCAGGTTGCCACGTGCCAACTTTCCCTTTGCGTCATAATTGACGTAGGTGTATGACGTTGTATTTTATTATTTTATTGGTTTAAGCACATTAATAAAAATTAAAATGATAAAAAATATGAAAAATTTTGTTTTGTAACGATTTTAAATATTTTTAAATAAGTCAATACTTGTAGATATAATGAGTGTTTTGCGTTAAAAGAATCACTCTGTATATAATGTTATTAATTATTAATTAGTTATTACAATATTTCCGTATAATTGGGCTTAGCCTATATTGTAATTCAATAAAATTAAAAAAAATAATAATTTAAATAAAACAGAACATGTTTGAATAATTATATCACTTACATAATATAGGTACAAATATTGTAATGTATATATAGGTATATATTTAAGGATATTTTTGTCTGGAAAAATAAGAAAGAAAATATACATTTTTGGGGCCACTCAATTTGTTGATATTTTGACACAGCTGTATTATATAACAAGGATCAGGGTACTTAACTGTAAAACTTCTCGGTTTTAAATAGCTACAAGTGCTAGGTAGTGATTTATGGGCAACGTGTTGCACTTTAAAAAATCTTTAACTTATTGTTCACGATTATTGCATGTCGTAATGTGTGCCTAATCTAACCTACACTTGTAGCTTATGCTGTACGGCACCTAGAAAAAACAAAATATATGTACACTATTATTCTATATATAGTATAAACTACATAATCCATTAGATTAGAATGTATTGGGTAATGCCCCCCCCCCCCCCGAAAGAAAGCATGAACAATTAAATTCAGGATATGTTGATTTCATGGTTTCTCATCTTCTATTTTTATAAACCCCAAATTAAGCACTATCTTTTCTTGATCATGCATGTAGGTGCAATACAAGGAAGTTGTAAATTGATAATAGCAAATTTTCATAATTAATCTTTGGTTTAAAATAATTGTTTTGTAGTTATCAAAGTTCATGTTATAAATTATATTAAATTATAACAAGATATCATAAAATAGCCAACCCCCGGCAGGACCTTGGCACCATCGGCGAATTCCGGGTAAAATGTTCGGTTTATCGATCTCATCCCCAGGACCCTTCATATCCTTACCCCTCCGTTCATCTCACTGCTCAGTGCAGAGACCGTTCGTTTAATATATTATTTCGGTTACAACCTGCAGTCGCTATCGGCTGTCTGCTGCGTTCGACCGTCTGTTGCTGCGCGGCTTCATCTGCTATTACCCTTCACGCAGTATTTTTTTAAAAATTTCATCCGCTTTCACTTGTTGAACACTTCATAATTAATTTATTTGAAAATTTAAAATTGTATTTGTTTACACAATTACGGCTTTATTAATAGTATCCAACAATAGCGACAATAGTATCCAGTAGCTGTAGTGTAGTAAGTAGTTGGTCATTACACATTAGTAAGGTTTTATTTTTAAAAATTTGAATTATTTTAAGAAACCATTTTTATTTATTTTTTAGTATGTATTAGACATTAGTGCGTATAACTAGATTTTACAGGCTGGTAAGAAGTAAATTTAAAGAGGTTTTATATCAGTTACATATCTCCGTTTTATGTGACATAAAAGACATTCAAGAATTTATGGTATGCGTTTGACTTAATATTATTTTAATAATTGTAGTACCTACATAGGTACTATGTACAATGCACATTGCGCGTGCACTTATTATAAGAACACTAATTCATTTTAAATTAATATAATAAATAGGGGTAAGAATTAAGATTTACATGCATTATAAAACAGTCAAATATAGTATATACTATATAGTATATAACATATAGTTATTCGCAAATACAAAAACAACATAGACACATGAAAAACATTAACAAGATCATCACTGGTCTCGGAAAATGGGTTTGGGAGACGCCACATATCAAGGAGTTCCAAGAACTGGATACTCAGATAGTCGGATGTCACCATGGAATTCCATGACTCTCTCGACTATTGTATTTAACTATTACAAATTAACTTGTGTTTTTTTATGCAATTTATGTTATTAACTATTTTATTAAATTTTGGAAATCGTCTTAATTTAACTACCTAGGTACTAAACAACGTCATATATGGTCGCTAGTTAAATATCGCCCAACAATAAACTAATTTCGTTAATGAATAACTAAACAGTTATATAGGCATCATTCTATTAAACAGAAAACTAACAAATAATTACAAATTAATTTTTGAAACTTGTAAAAATTAACGCTATTAGGTTTTCTTTTATTTATGATACAAATTATATATAATAATGTTTACCTATTCCTGTTTATCATACAGATAAAGTGTTTAGTGTCCTGCGGTTGCTTACATTCTGTTAATTTACTGCATAAAATTATAGTAAATACCTACTTTTGACAATTATAATACAATTTCAATTGTTTGGGGTTTTTTTTAGATAAGCAAGATTCATCACAGTTTGAAGTATAAACAATAATTTCGACATTTCGACAAGGATTTTATACGCGGGTATAACAATCCCAATTAACAATGACTGGAAGCAAAGCAAGAAAGCTTCAAAGAAAAACCAGATTCAACCGAAGTGATGCTATAAAATCAAAGCTGTTGATGATTATTCAAATACTGATTGTTTGCTATATAATGTTTTATTTATATATACCCATCGATCATATTATATTTAACAACTTCCGCAAATATGATGTGGCTGCTAAGACGTTTATTTGTGTACGCATACAATGAATTATCAAAATTTGTGAAATTAGTGCTTGAATTAGAAAAATAAAAAAGGGCTACCCCTTGGCCCTTGAAAATAGTTAGTGTCCCTTGAAATGATTGAACTCAACCTTAAACCCTCAATCCTCAAACAAATAATATTACAATATAGCCTATAGGTACTAGTATACACCATTAACGACTATTCTTATGGGCGATTAAAATTAATATTTTTGAACAGAAATTTATTCACAATACAAATAATTTTAATTGTTAAACTATATGCAATAGCTGTTATACAGTATCATAAAAAAAATAATAAGTTGCATAATTAATCAAATTTAATTCAATACAATTTTGCTAAATAAAAATTACAAAAATAATGTACAAATATGAAATAAAAAAACTATCTTCCGTTGAATGGAAATATTTAGCAGAGGAGCTGCCCTGCCACTCCTACCATAAATCAAGCACTGGTTATAATACAATTTATTATTTATTCAATACATCACAGATTATCATTAATTAATACCACTATTGTTTGATCTTTATTTTAATACCATTATCTTTATTTAGTTTAATTTCTGTTATGAAAATATTTAATTTTATTTAATATACCTAGATATTATACAAATTATAATGTAAGGGTTGGGTATCAGCATGACTTGTGAATATTAAATAATGACTGACATCACAATTAATTGAAATTATACAAATATTTAAATTTAACCATCTTTCTAAACAGATCTCATTCCAAAACGTACAAAAAGTGTTATTATTAAAATATAAAGTAGCCACAAAATAATATTAAGTCGACTTATACAGTTATACCTGCTCATTAAAAATTTAAAATAATTACGGATAAAATGTATACTAATTTTGTAATGTTGTTCCTACAGTACATCATACTCAATGTAAATGTATCATACTTAATGTAAATGTAACATAATAATATTATGTTCAGTTACTTATTAAGTTTTAAGTTGTGTACTTTGTACTAATAGACCGGCCTTTTGTATACTCAGATCAATAAGAGATAGAAGATGATTCTCGAACATGACTTTAACTGGGGTGTATTATTGTAGTCTGTATATAGTATTATAAAGTACAAGTACTATAAGCTATTATCAATGCCCGTCATCACTACTCGTTGCGTGTTTATAAATGTATATTGGATTTAGATACATCACTATTCACTAAATTCACAACAGTAAGTTTGAACGGTCACTACTATATCCATCCTATAGCTTAGACATGACTGGTCTATTAGTATAAGGTACCCATGGTTATATATTTATTATACTCAACCCTTAATTTATTTATTTTGTATAATTTTATCTCCTATTAAGAAAATAATCAATTGTTAAAACACTATTATTATTATTTTAATTTTAGAGTTATAACATATACCTTGCAAAACTATGTATTAATGCATTTTTTTTTTTATATACCTATATACTTTATACGCAGAAATAAGTTTAGTCAATGTGTGTTATACATTATTACTAGAGAATACCAAAGGCAGAAAACATTATATGTAAACATATTTGATTTGTGGTTATAAACATAATATTGCACTCTTATTTAAAGTTTTTTTTTAGTACCTACAATCTTGCGAACGGGATTTATCTCTGAAGAGTTTATTTACAATAGGTAAAAGTAAAATTATAGATTTTTAAATGTTTTGACTAGGTATTGCCAATAATGCTTGATGCATAAAAATACCAATAAAAAGTTTTAACTACCTACATATAGCTTGTCCCTTGTGATTGTTATATTGAACCATAGAACAATATTTAAATACTTGCTTTAAATAATTAAATTACCTATATAAATATAAATACCAAAGTACCTAGGAATAGACAAATCTGAAAACGCAATCTGGTAAAATATTTAATTTGATTTCACTATGATGTAATGCATACGTAATACAATAAACATTTTAATACTTTTTTTAATTCATTAAATTCTCAGGACTAGGTTAACTATAACTTATAAATTGGTATATGGTCAGGAATTTTAAGTATTTACATATTTTATGTAGGCAAGTCTATACTCTATGCAATTGAAGGCTATAAGATTTCTTTCTAATTTGTCAAATAATTAGATGCTGTCTACATTATGATCAAATTTATAAATATTTGAATTGTCCTCATCATGTTTTTTTTTAAATATTTGTAGATAAAAATTTGAAGTATTATAAGTTACGACTATGTGATGGTGACTCTGTCCCCATACCTTTATTTGCTCTCAAAAAAATCATTATTTATATGTACCTATACACAATACACATCATAATAAATTGAGTAATGTTATGAATTTTTTTCAGTACAAAACAATTTTATTGGCGTAAGTCCTCGGTTATTATCTTGTTGGGCACATTTCAAAAATTCATCAAGTTCAAAAACCTAATAAAAACAAACAAATCAGCTATATTTATAAATGTATATCCACAAAATACTGCAAAATACAATACATAATATACCTGTTGTCTATTACTCATACGTTTAAAGCAAAGTACATTGTACATACCTAGGTGATTATTATTTAATGAAAATCATATTGAGTAATTTGATCTCAACAAACAAATGTAGGTGATGTACAATGTACCTACGTAGAAAAATAATTTTCTTATAAATAACTCCTAAGAATATTTTATTTTTTAAAAAATTTACAATTTGTAAACATAGATATTTTATTATGAATAAAAACTGTAGACGTATAGGTTAAATGTGTAAGTACAACCAGCCAAATAATTTAATCTTAAAAAAAGAAATATAAACCAAATAGCAAATACCAATAGAGATGTATTTGATGAAAATTACATTAGCAAATAGCGATAAACTCAAATAAAAGTCGACAATAACAATAATAATAATAATCGACTAACTGTGATAAGTATTTCAAATCATAAATTGATTGTGAGACCGTTATCTCAAGTTATGTAGATAACACTGATAATGATAATGTTCGTTTACGCTTTGTGTCTTCATTGTTATCATCTGCTTCGTAGTTCATTATCATCGGTGTCGGTGTTCGCATTATTATTTATTTTTGCACGTGAATTTCACATTTATTTTTTTTACTGTTTGCGACTGTATTTGGCATTAATAAAATAACTATGGACGCCATACTCGACTCGATTCCTCAGTTAATCAAAGATATTGAACAACTGGAGGACTTCAAAGCGGAGAAGGAAAATGAAAGGCTATTGTTGGAAGCTCAAAACCAAAAACTCAGATATAGGTTGAAGTTTTTAAAAGAGGTTAGTATAATAGTATCATTGGCGATATAAATGTTATTGGAGTAAATTAACTTTTTAAAGCAATAACAGTACAAAACATTAGTTCTCTACTATTCCGACAATTTCTGATGACCATCAATCACTGTTTGTGATGGGTCCGTTATAAAATGTATGTAGGTAATACATGGTTTACATGTTCTTACCTTTAAGTTTGATAGTTGCCAATCGGTCACAACTCATCTTAATATTTAACTTACTACACAAACTTGAAACTGCTGAACAAATTTTTACAATGTTGTATGTTCTCAAGACGGAGACGGACAACACATATGGGTATGGCGTCATCTAACCAACAAATATTATTATTATTATTATTATCTTTATTGACCGAAAAAGTCCATTTACAAAACAATAAATATATAAAAAATTGTGTAGAAACCCAGATACAATAAAATTAGGTACAATAATTGTATATTATTAATTATTATATAAAATTCACATTCAATTAATGTAACATTAAGTACATATTATGTGGTATATAATTTACAGCCATAATTAACTATTAACTAAAATTAATATCCATAGTGTTCCCTATAACCATCAGTTTATTCGTAGGAGATGATTTTAAGTATGTTTTAGAAACATTATTAATTAAAAAACTTTCTTGATTTCTGATATATGTTTAATAACATAAAATAATAAGTATTATCACATTTCTAACCATTTTCTTTTGTTTGAGTTCATATAGATACTAAAAGCACGAGAAATATAAGTACTATTAGGTATATCAGTGAGATGGTTTAAGTTCTTATAAATCCGACAAAAAATAATTTTAATATTAAACATTTTATATTGCATATTTTATACTTACAATATTCTTTTTTAATTTTTTACAGAATAGTGTAAATCCATAATTGTATAAGTATTTGTATCTTGTTAAGTATCTATGTATTTGTATAGTTAATTATTTGCAAAGTACCCAAAAACTAAATTTTCAAGTTATATGTATGTAAACAGTATACTCATTTACTTTTGTATCATTATATAAAAATTTTAAAGCGTATTAATTTTCATAAACAGGGTCATCCCTAGTGATTTTTTATACGTAGGCAAAACTTAATTTTGCCGTCCTTTTATCATAATGATGTCAAAAAATGCCGCCTCTTTAACATAAGTGCCCTTAATGCTGCCGTAGGCTTGTGCCTACGTCACCTACGCCTTAAATCACCCCTGTTCATAAATATAATGTCTTGTACTGTCTTTTTTTATAGGCTGTGCTTAAAGAATCAAATGAAGAATCAAATATGGACTCGATAAATGTTGAAGCACATTCTTTAATTAATTTTCATTCAATACTAATCAGTTTGTTTTCAAACGCTATTAAAAAAGCATATCCGACTTTAGAAGAAATTCAACCTGCAGTATCTGCCAGTAGTAAATTTGCTGACTACCAGTGCAATGCATCAATGCAAATATGTAAATTATTGAAAGCAAAAGGTAATATTGATGCCACTATTATAAGTTTTAACTAATCTCAGTTATAATTAATAAGTAATTACATAAATATTTTTTTTTATTCTAGAAAAAATATACAAATATCTTTTTTTATTGTAAAAAATAATGGTTCAAAATGTATAGTAAAATATGTAATTAATATTTAGATATTGCATAGAGAATTATGTTATTTTATTACATATTATCTAGTTCTATTGTATGCTCTTAAATTATTGAAATACAATATATTATTTTATTAAAAATGATAAATATTGCTGCTACTACCTAATGAATGAATAAATAAATAATTTATTATTAAAATTAGTAATATATATTTCAGGTGAAAATGTGTCCCCAAATATAGTTGCTAAAAAAGTAGTGGAATGTTTGAGTGAATGTGATATTATTGAGAAAGTAGATGTTTCTGGACAAGGATTTATCAACGTATGGTTAAATCGTAATAAGCTTAGAGAAATTTTACAGTATGTACTGGAAAATAAATTGAAGCCGAAACCTTTAACTAATCGACAAAGGATTATAATAGACTTCTCATCACCCAATGTTGCTAAAGAAATGCATGTTGGTCATTTAAGGTTGGTGGAATTAACTACTAAAATATTATAACACTATTCACTTTTGTTTGTAAATTTAGGTCGACAATTATTGGTGATAGTCTGTGCCGTGTATTTGAATTTATCGGTCATGATGTATTGAGATTAAATCATATTGGTGACTGGGGCACTCAATTTGGTATGTTAATTGCTCTACTTCAAGACAAGTTCCCTAACTACAAGACGGTGTCTCCTCCTATAAATGATTTGCAACAGTTTTATAAACAATCCAAAGTCCTTTTTGACAGTGATTTAGAGTTCAAAAAACGTGCTTATGAATGTGTTGTAAAATTACAAAGTATGTCACCTGATCATGTTCAAGCTTGGAAATTGATTTGCGATGTATCAAGAGAAGGTAGTGTTTACATTATGATACTTAAACATAATTTAGAGATAAAGTAGAGATAGATTTAGGTATACAGTGTGTCCCAAAAGTCCCGTATCACCCTTATGCAGTAATTCCTTGGAAAATCAAAACATTTAAATGCGGTTTTTTTTACAGTTTTAAGTAAGAACCTTTTTAATTGAATGATTCAAATTTTTTATGAAAGTGAGTTTTTTTAAACTTTTAAGATGTCCAAATTACTGATCATATTTTTTAAACCAGTTCAAAAAAAAATATTTTAAAATTTACTAAGTTAGAGTAACTTAAGTTTTTGATTTTCTAAGAATAATAATTAGCAAATCATGAATCATATTCTTTAATAAATCTTGATTGAAACATAGAATTTTTTTTGACAATTTTTAAATATCTAATTATTAATAAAGCATTCAATCATGATTAAAAATTTCAATTTTTGATAGCTATGTATTATCGTTTTCTTTACAATGAAACGTAAATGAACGGTTACCTATTTTTATGTATTTTAATTGCAGAGTGAACATAAAATAATGAAATTGGACAAAGCCGTGGCCTAAAATTATGTTACAGCTATAAATGTGATTTATAATAATAATACACATAAAACAATTTTTTTAATTATAATTAAAATTATTCACTTCGGTTTTGTCTTTAACTTGATCAATTTTCACTCAATTTTATTATTTTTTTTTCGAATAGTTTTAAAAAATATGATAAATAAAATAGCTTTTTTGAAAATTGAAAGAACTTAATTGTATGAAAGCATTTTTGAAAAAAAAAATGAAACTTATGCCATTTAATTAGAATTTCTATACTTATACCTGTAAGAAAAACCGTATTTAAATATATTAATCTGAAGGGGGGATACACGGTATGTACTATATATTTTATAAATGGCAAACTTGTTTTTAGAATTTCAAAAAATATATGAAAGATTAAACGTCAACATCATTGAAAGAGGAGAATCGTTTTACCAAAGCCGTATGGAAAATGTAGTCAAAGATCTGGAAAACAAAGGTATTATTAAAAGTTTACATTTATACGTACTATATACTTATATTTAACTTGGTTAAATAAAATCGTAGCTTAGTTTCTTGTGTAACCTGAATTTTATGTAACTATAAGGAACATTCAATTAAATCACAAAATTACTATATTTAATTTTGATAATTTTTATATAATTAGGATTTTTGGAAAATGATGATGGTAGAAAAATTATGTGGGGTCCAGGATCTTCAATACCATTAACCATAGTTAAGTCTGATGGTGGATTTACGTATGATACATCAGATTTTGCAGCATTAAAACAGAGAATTGAAGAAGAAAAGGCTGATCGTATTATTTATATCACTGACGCTGGACAGGTATGAACAATTTCCACATACTATGTAAATTTTTTTATGACCAAATGTTGTTTTTGTTTACTAGAGTGTACATTTTGACACCTTAAAAAAATGTGCAATTCATTCAGGGCTTCTGGATCCGTCTCAAGTTCGCCTAGACTTTGTTGGTTTTGGTGTGGTGTTGGGCGAAGATAAGAAAAAGTTTAAAACTCGTTCTGGAGATACAGTTCGTTTAGCTGGTCTTTTAGATGAAGGTAACATATTCATTAGTTATTTCATTTATTAGCTTAAATGGTTTGATAAAATAATTTGCTGTAATAGGTATAAAAAGGGCAAGAGATAAACTTGTGGAAAAGGGCCGAGACAAAGTATTGACCGATGAAGAATTAAAATTAGCAGAAAGGGCAGTTGCTTATGGTTGTATTAAGTATGCTGATTTATGTCATAATAGAAGTCATGAATATGTATTTTCTTTCGATAAAATGTTGGAAGACAAAGGAAATACAGCTGTTTACTTATTGTATGCACTTACAAGAATAAGGTCTATTATAAATAATTTGGGTAATCATACTCAAGACTTAAATGATTCTATTTCACTTGACCATGATAAAGAATGGAAACTAGCCAAGGTATTGTTTTTGTTACATTTGTTAAATTTTTTTTTTTTTGAATCATGTGTAATATTAAATTTGTATGTGTTATTATAAATTTGTTTTTATAGACTTTGTTGCGGTTCTCAGAGGTACTATCAAAAATCACTGAAGATTTTTGTCTTCATCATTTATGTGAATATCTTTATGATGTGGCTACAACATTTAATGAGTTTTATGACAATTGTTATTGCATTGAAAAAAATCCTCAAACTGGTAATTTTTTTATTTTTTCTATAGTAACAATACTTAAATTTTGTCTGTGATAAATTAGGTTGAATTCAATACCACACATATTTTAATCTCTACAAATAGAGTTGTGGGTTCAAATCCCTCTCCATGTATATTTTTATTCTCTAATTCATTCCTATTACTGACTAACAATCAAAATATTTTAATTAAATATATTTTGTTATTGTATTATCAAGGTATATCAAGTTATTTAATAGCTTATTTTAATCAAAAATCAAAATAATCCTAGCCTTACCACTGTATATTGTTAATATTTATAAATAATCTTACAGTTCTAAATTATTTTATTAAATTACTGAATACATATTGTTCTTTGAACACCTATAATGGTTCTAATTTATTGCAATTTTATATAGATACATTGATTCAGAGTAAAAATTATTATGTATTTACCTCTTAACATTGAAAAATGTCATAAAAAAGTTGTATCTTTTACACATAGTCAACTTAAAATCATCATGTTATTTCAAGAATTAATTAACACTTGATTTTAAACAGAACAATTTTAATTAAAAAAATAGGTGTTTATTTTGATATTGATATTTTTTAATGATTAAATCATAAAATATTTATGAGCAAATCGAAAATCATATAAAAATGTATTTTATAAACAGAATCTTTTAGCTACATCTTAGATATATTTTGTTTCATAACACATTTAATAATTTGAAATGGATTTTAATTGTTAAAATATCAATAATCATAATAACTTAAACATTTTTATACTTCCAATTCTTGTTCATTCATATACATCTTTAGGTTAATTATATTTTTATCCTTTTTATTTGTATTTATATCTGTTAATTCTCTGTAGTATGTATATGCATTTTAAAAGATTTTTGACTATGAATTATTATCAACATAAATAACTTTTATGGTAATACTAATAATAATTGTAAGTACATGTAAACTATTATTGTTACTTGTTAGTAAACATGATATCAGCCTATTTCTCATTAGTCATTATATATCATAAAATATAAAATAAAGTACTATGTATCAAAGTACGACAAATGTATATAAAAACTAAATTATTAACACAATTTTTTTCAGGTGAAATTGTTAAAGTGTATACTGGAAGAATATTACTTTGTAAAATCACAGCAGAGTACATGAATACTGGATTAAATCTATTGGGCATCAACACGGTATCTCGAATGTAGTGTACTTATCTGTATACATAAATAAAACACTCATTTTTTTTTAACATTACTTTGATTTATACTTAGTTTCATCTTTTAATTAATACAATAATTTTGAAGTCTATATGAATATTGCTAATATTTATCTATATAGTTTTTAAAATAATTGATTACATCTAAGCTCTACATAGTACATCATTATATTGTATAAATCCAAATTAAGTAGTTAGAAATTAATTATTCTTGTAAATTGTAATCAATTTTTCAAGAAGTTTAAAGGAAACTAAAGTTAAATTAATTGGTATTAAATTATAAAAAAAAAATACTGTTGCATTTAAAAATATTTTTGGTGGTTTTATTTTAAGCATGTATTACTTTCTACAGTTATTGAATTACTTATATTCATTATTTAAGTATTTAATGCATTGACTCCTCTTTAATTACATTTAAGTTATTAACTATGTTTAATGTATTCATTCTTATAATTTACATTTCTAACTAATTTAATGAAATACATTTTAAGAGTTATATTTAAACAAAATAATACATTTTTTAAATCAATTAGTAGATTTGTATTATACATTTTAACTAGTAGAAAAAAATTTAACTTTCATATTCTATTTAAATAAACAGCAATGTTTACGTTAAATTGTTAAAGATATTTTGATCTTTATAATATACAGTTCAATTTTTTTTACCAATTGTAATTATTATTTATTACATTATATTACCCTTTTATTGTTATTTGCTAACAAATTTCAGATACTAAATTGTGTTAATCAATAATACTACTTTGCATAACATAAAAAATGAATATGTTTTTTATGTATTACTTCTTTGTTTAGGAAACTTATATACCTATATTTCATATTTTTGGTATGAACAAGCAGGGAAAGACAACAGGATTAAATACTGTCACCTGGTTTAAAATTTAGTACTGACCACCGATCTATGGTGCAGAAGGATATTGGATCGCAGGATATTACTGCAACTTTTTAGTCATAGTGTGGCCCCATTAGAGGTGCATGTTACTCAGATTATGCCCACTGTCCACATAACACCATAACAAATGTCCTCTTCCCTAATTATGCAGACGTTAAATTGGTACACAATAAAATTATCGTAATAAACTAACCTAGGAATTCTGTATTAGAAAAAAAAAATTGCATACAAATCTTGAGTATGTGAATGATGTATAAGAGGTATACGTATATCATATATTTATATCTATAAAAACCAAATTATTATTGTTACTATCTGGTAGTTTAATAAACAAAAAACAAATAGTATTTATTTTCATGAATACAAATAGGTGCATTAAACATTGTGTTAATATATAATTAAAAATGATACATTTGCATACTATTAAATACTTAATAAATATGATACTATAAAAGTGTAATTAAGACTTTTAAAAAATAAAATATATGTTATATATTATAAATTAATATTTTTTACTGTTAAAATATTTAATAAATATGAATTATAATTTAATATAATTAATTTAGTAAGTATGTAGTTTCTATACAATCTGTTTTTAAGGAATCATAGGCATTATCATCACAATGTAGTCTATTGCAAAATAATACAATTGTTTTTTAATATTTTTAAATCAAATTTGGATGGATAAGAACTTTCATTCATTTTTAAAAGATATTGAAGATCAAATAAGTTATATTTGTATTTCATAACTATTACATGGCCCAGATCAATGTGAATCAGTAAGTATGAATATGTACGAAATGAATATCTAGAGAATATAACCTAAATATAGTCTAAAATTTCTAGTTTTTTTAAAAATTATTTACAATTGTATTTCAAGCTCAACAAAATTGATTTAATTTTTGAATTAATTTCTTAAGAAAATGATGCAACAGAGCATACAATCTATAAGCCAAAATAATTTTAAAACAGCAGGTGGTACAATACACAAAAAATTATTAAATTTAGTTATGCGTAATTTGGTACATAATTTAGTCTATATTTGTGATATATTTTTCATTTATGTATCTTTAAAGTACTTGAATATAAATGGTTAATGCTGGTTTTACACGTAGCAAAATTGAAAACAAAACACTTCCATCACAAAAGAGACAAATGGAAAATCTACATTTTTTTTTTAAAGCTAAGACAAACACTATTTTGTTGTCTCTGGGTGGACATGGCTTAACAAAACATTTTTGTAAGCCAAATGTTCACTGTTGGATAAAACTATTCCATGATGTATCCTTAACAAAACTATTTCAACTCATATTTATATAAAAACAATGGTTGGATACGCTTTAATAATTCATGCAAGATACAAATTTCAGGTAAATATTCTGCTTTATAATATTAAATTAAAAAAAAAATGTTGCATTAAAAAAACCTACAAATTACAAACAGTACACAAACTTACTATTGAATTATTAGCTAGAGTTATAACTAGGACTGGGAAAAAGCCTTAAAAATTGAATAATGCACTAAAATTATTTTTTTCTTAATAATTTTGGTGTAAATAATAATTGATAAATTATAATATACAATTTAAAGTACTGTAAAAGAGTTTGACAGACAGAACTGATCATTTTGGACTTCTTAAGTCTGAAAAAACAATTATGTCCATACAGTTTAAAATTATTTTAATAATTTAATATGAGAACCTACTTTATAGTTTGAATTTATATAAAAACCATGTAAAAATCTTAAAATTCAAATTTTGGATTCAAAAACTCCAAAAATGCCCAAAAAGTTTTTAAATTACCTTAAAATTTAAAATCTTCAAAAAATTCCGAGTAAAAACTTCAAATAAAAAAATTATTTCAAAAATATGAAACGTATATGTTATAAAACGAGCATCGCGTAAAGAAAACAATACAAAGTGCATCGAAATCCCAGCCTTAGTATTATAACTTTTTTTATTTTATTTTTATTTTTGATAAGATACAGGCCAGGGCCCAAAAAAAGTGATAAAATAGTAGTTTACAATAAATTAAATGAATGAATAACAATATAATAAAATTAACAATTTATCAATGAAACAAAAAATTTATAGAGTTTGAAATATTATTAGCAAAGACCCATGAACAATGTTTTCATGGATAATTGAAGGTGGGGTCTTCATTAGCAATCCGCATAAGACGGTTTATAGGGGAGTTATCTAACTAATTAGAAGAGGAAAATGGAATTAAAAATGAAGGAGTATATCTAGTCTGACGTGGTGGAACTCGTGGAATAACGTCAGATAAAAGCTTATAAACTTATAAATACAAAAATCATTTGAAACAATTTTTTCCCCTCTAAACTGCATATTATGTAAATATGTTGAATGAGATAATAATGTTATTTGGATGATTTTGTATAATCTATGTAGATAAACACAAAAAAAAATTGAATGACGCTTAAAGTTAAAACACAAGAATTTACTTACTTTGAACATAATCTCGGTAGGTAGCTTGAAGATTAGAATAGGTATTGTAATATTTATTGATTATTCTATTTGTAATGTTAAACGTTAATTTTGTTAAAAGATTAAAAATAGGTAGGTAAATAACAAAAATAGTTTGAACAACATTGTTTTCAGACGATTGATATTATTTTATATCTTGTACTTTACCTGAAGAAGTATTTCTGTTATTAAAAATTATTGGTTGTTTAATATAATAGTTGCATGCATGGAAAATTACCCGAAAAACTCTTGATCTAGACGCATTTGCAAAAACTATTTAAACAAGACTTTTTTTTCTCTTTTTGGATGATCGAATTTGTGTTATTGATGGCTTGGGCAGGTTCTGTTTGATGATCATCCGTGTTAGCCGATCCATGTTCATTTTCATATCTTTGAATAAGTTCAATAAACTTAATGTTAGTTAATATATTTGAGTGTATATTTCCTGAAAGTAAGTTAATTACATTTACATACTGGTTAGCAGCTTCCTTTGATAACTGAACTTCTGGCAAACAATGTAGATCCTTAATATTGTCCGCCAACAATGATATGGAACTCAAAGAATCAGAAGATAATAGTAGTATATCTTGTACTTGCGGTGGTAATTTTTTTAACCATAAACGTTGCATGTTCTGTTCTAAAAGCTTATCACCCGTTAATTGTTTCATTTCATTTAAAAGAAAAGACGGATATTTATCTTCCAATTTTAAATCGCTTACAAGTTCTATAAGTCTTTCTTGTTCAGATATTTTTTTAAGCAAATGGCTTCTAAAATACATGTACTTGTTGACCATACTCATGTTTTGAAATACGTCCAAAATACAACATAAAATATCATGGCTGTTTAATTCTTTTAAAAGGTCATAGTACACCGCTAAGTCTTCAATCAAATCCGCAGCCATCATTTTTGATTCAAATTGATTAAACCACCCTTTCGGATTTTTCACATAAAAAAGTGGTTGATTAGGCCGAATAATATGATCCTTTATGAATGTTTCCTCGACCGGTGTTTTTATTGGCTCGGTCAATGTTATTCTTGGCTTAGTCGATTTAATTCTTAGCTCAGACGGAGTATTTCTTAGCCTAACCGTTGTAATTCTGGGCTCAGGCGGTGTAATTTTTGAATCGATTAGTGTAGCCGCTGGCTTGACCAATATCATTATTGATTTAGTCGGTATAATCTGTGGCTTGGTCGATATAATTGTTTGTTTGGTCGATACAGTTATTGGTTTATAGGTCTGTGTAGTTGATGACTGAACTGATGTAATCTTTGGTTCGTTCGGTGTTGTCGCTGGCTCAGTTGCAGTAGCTGTTGTCGGTGGTGTAATCGATGGATCAGTCGGTATAATTATTGGCTCTGTTAATATAATTTGTTTTTCACTACCGTTGTCCATCACTGAGTTAATTTTAATTTATTAAATGTTAGTAAAAAAATAATTACTTCAAAGTTGAGAAAATTTAATAAAATGGAACTGGGTTTAACTAGAGCCGTATAACAAATCTAACAACATACATCGAAAGTGAATAGTACGCACGTCGCACATACACAGTAACACAGAGACTGCGCTTGTGCAAACAGCTTATTCAACCTCACGGCCCCCGCACCCCACAATCATTCCTCATCGTGTCCTTACAATCAATATTTACGAGAGTAGAGCGAGAAACGCTTCCGCGCCTCCTACATAGTATGTAGTAAAGCCAGGGGTGGCAAATTTTTCTGACTCTACGTGCCAAAAATAACGTATTATTATTTGGATTGTGCCAAAATATAAAATATATATTATAAGAAAAAATGTATTATAAAAAATGTATTAATATAAAAAATGTACCTAATATTAAATTATGTAATATAATTGTCTAACTATAGAGACTTGAAATTCTCAATAAATGTTTATAATATAATATGCATTTTCAAGTATGGTAACATTTTAAAGATATTTGGGATTTGTTTGAAGTATTTATAGACATTATTAATATTATCTACTAATTGTACATTTTATTAAAATGTAACGGGGTTAGGAACCTGTTACATATAGGTAATTCAGTGAAAGTTTTCAGAGCTCTTTGAGTTACAATTGTGTTTAAAGAACTTCGAGTTCGTGCATGCACAAAGAAAAATTTTTTTTTGAATTGTACCCTACTTATTAAGTTTGAATTTGAATTAATTAAATTTTTTAAGCAACTTTGACTTAAAAAGTTTTTTCTATATTAAAAATTGACTTATTGAGAGTGAGTTAAAGTTTATGCACGATGAATTTATCGTATTTTTTAACAGTCTATTTACAATTCTACAATATTTCGTGTGATTTCGTTTCTTTTTTTTATGAAAACTGAGTTGCTGTAAGTAAAGAACATTTAAATTATTTAAATCAAATTATTAACTCAAATGCCTAGTGCATTAAAAATACAATGAATATTAAATACATTATGCATAAATCGAAACTTTGACTCGCTCTAAATACATCAATTTTTAAGATAGAAAAAAACTTTATAAGTCAAAGTTACTTCAAAAAATTTAAGTTATTCAAATTCAAACTCAAAAAGTGGGGTACAATTAAAAAATAATTTGATTTGTTGCGGATATTTTTGGTTTTGGGCGGAGCAAAGAATGTATTGATTTTGCAATGTTGAGCATTGTTTTTTTCTTGTCTATCATCCCCTTTTATAGCATGACCTTGTAATACAAGGTTTCTCATAAGTTGTTATCATAGTAGTTGAAAAATGTTGAAGTTACATACTTACATAAATGTACACATTTTTTTTATATGCATTTAAACTTTAAATTTTGATCAAAATTTATCAAAATCTAGAACCTTTACAAACTCTTTTGTAACCGAAAAATAGAAAAAATATTCATCTGGTTGTTTTTTAAAGACATTTTAAGTTCAACTTTCAATGAAATTAGGTATTTAACTGAAGCATAATGATGTTAGTTATTTCGTTATAATTTAAAAATAGAATTCATGGGTACTAGAAACTTTTAAAGTATATTATTATATTTAATACTCTGCATAATTACTTTTTTAAATCCAATGTTTTTGGCAAAAATTAATTTAACCTACTGTATTATTAATAGTAAAATGAATTACTATAACAGCAATAATATCTACATCTACATCTACATCTACACTAATATTATAAAGAGGAAAGATTTGATTGTTTGTTTGTATTAAATAGGCTCCGAAACTACTGAACCGATTTAAATTAAATTTGGTACATAGATAGTTTAAATACTGAGAAAGGACATAGGCTACTTTTTAATACTAAAAAAGGCTGTAAGGATTGAAAAGGGTTGAAAAGGGTTGAAATAGAGGATGGTATATATTATAACACCGTACCCGCACGGCGCGGCGTTGCCCTCAACGTCGGTGTCGGTGGTGACATAGAAAGGGAAATTTGGGTGGCCAGATATGGGCTGCTGCCGTACCATGAAAATATACATATATCTTAATATATATATAATATATATACTCGTACAATCGATCGTACAACTGTCATCGGCGTCGTGGCGGCGTGTGTATATTATATATATCTATATCTATTATTAGTGTCGGCGCACACACACACACAATACATTACACTCGGAATTTCCAACGAACGTCGTTTTGGTCAGGTCAATGTCAAGAAATGAAGACCACTGCTCACTGGCACGGTCGGCTCCCTACGCAGTGGTTGTGTGCGATATCGAATATTTTTCCTTGTAAATATTTTGACAGTCATACAATCTGAGTATATTATATATATATGTATAAATATATGTATACAATCGATTGTAATATATAAAACCGAAAATTGAAACCTTTGATGCTGATGTTCCCGGAAACTACTCAACCGATTGTCTTAATTTTATTTTTAATTAAAAGATTTTATCACGGAGAAGGTTCCTATCGCAAAAAAGTAAAGCGGTAAAGAGGTGCTCACACAAGGATTTTGAAATTCATGATGAAAATCGAAAATTTTTATTTTGCTTATAAATGGTTGCTATTGGTTACAATTAGTTATCAGTTGCAGTAACCGTTTATATTATACCCTAAAAATTCTGGAAAAACTGAAAATGCTATTTTTGATGAGATATATACGAATAATCTCTGTTTATAGGGTTGTCAATGGTTACATATCGTATAACTAATTTGTAGAAATATGGTATATACATATTTTTACAAATAAATTTATAAAAAAAAAATAAATCTTTGGCACAGGCCACCATTGCGATGTATTTCGTGTGCAAAATATTCTGATATCACTTACTTATTTCATCTTTGACTCGGGCAACGCCGGGTGGGGCAGTTAGTCATGAAATATACTTAGTAATGTAGGCTGACAGATTGCTTTGCTCAGAATCGTATGTATACAATGATTTTATACCATTGGATTCAAATTTAACACATCCATTACAGTTAAAAACTTGACACCTACAATTGTCCAGTAGAGCAGTACCCACTTGCCGACCTTTTTTTATGGTCATCAATAAGTTTTAAGCATCTATCTATATATGAGGCCGAATTTGACTTTAAAATGCTTAGTTGTTGTCGTATACCAGTATCGAGTGGCCCCCCACTTAAACCTACGACTCCTAATCCATACACTTTACACTAATGTTTAATAACTCTCTAAAATTAATTAGATTTTCGCTGTCAGTTCTAATAAGGTAGGTACGATGTTTATCTACACGCTTGTCTGTTTTACGTTAGTTCCTTCTAAAGTAGAATAACTCGAGATTTCACAATTCAGTTTAAGTTAATTTCCTTGACTACGTGTATCTCACTGTTCCGTTTAAAATGTAAGAACGTCAAACGATTAAAATAAAACTCAAACACAGTTTTTGGTCGGGTACACTTTTATTAGTTTTAACATCAAACATACAATAATACAGAAGGGCCGTCCCATAACTGGAAATTTGGTGAAATTACTGGGGGGGGCTGAGCATTATATTTCTCATTGCACCTATATAGGCACTACAAAAAAAAAATAATGTCCTAGTCGCTCACAATTATTTATTTCAACAAGACAATTTACAAAGTTTGACATACCAAACAATTTAACTATAATTCAGTACAAAAACAATAATGTGCCTTACTTTGAACATTTATTTCTAAACAAAAAAAGAATTAAAAATAGAATATTATTACGTAATTTCATCGAAACTGGGACGACTTTTATAGTGCATATTTCTTAGGTTTTTAGAGCATATAAATCCGGGCCCTAGTTATTATTAATATTACATTAATTACGATCTTTCCAAGTTATGACAATTGACAATAAGTTTGTAAAATCTTACTAATTTAATTTAATTTTTACCATAAAATATTTTTTATAATTTATTTTGTAATCCAGATTTTTTTTTATTTAGCTTCTAGTTTATAGACTATTATAGCTTTACAATTAAAATAGTACAAGATAATATGCATACAGATTGCAACAAATAACAATCCAGATTTTAAAAATGCATTTTTCAATTATACTAATTATTGTTTATTTAGTCACATTAAAATTGTGATAGCCAGGAGGGGCTAAGACCTGTACTTTAAACTTCTGGGGGGACTTAGTCCCCTCTAGCCCCCCCCCCCGATTTCCGCCTATGGGCCCGTGCCTATCACCTAGATGGGGGGAGGATATATCTCCACCAGAGCTTTTATTATGTTATAATGTAATTTACCAACCGTAGTTGTTAGCTGTCAATAAAAACATAACTCTTAACGCTAAAGAACTAAAAAAGTAATTTATGAACTATAAAAAACCTCAAAAATTAGGCAACATACGATGACGACTATCGAAAAGATTTTTACGATAGCTCATACGTCCTTCCAATATCTTAGCTTATACAGTACAATATTATAGGAGAATAATTATTATACTAGCTGGATTCAAATATTACATTTAATACATCACACGATAGGGACGCAACATGTCCGCCTTAAAACATTTTCAACAAAACATAAATATAATATAATTATACATAGGTATTAACAAACAAAATATATTTAAATACAATTTTTTGGGAGGATATGCCACACAATTCCATAATAAAATAAATAATAAACAAAAACATGAGTAAACAAAATATATAAAATACATAGATACATAAATTATATAACCAAATAATTCTACAATTTATTACCTATATAAAACATAACACAGTACAATACAATGTTCCTACTGGGTAATATAAAATAAATTTATTTTTTATACGTACTTCTATCAAAAGAGAGAGGACACAGGTTCCTCACTGCTCGCGTGACGCAACCCGTTCCAAACTTGACTTCATCCGATGATTTCGTCAGGACCCTGTCCAACGCTTGTCACACCTCACGGCTCACACGACCTAATTTCCAGTGCAGGGGTGAAAGGTTTTTATTTCGAACTGATACTATGGTACCGATATTTAATTTAGATCCTTTCGCACCTGCCCACCCTTTCTTCCCTTGAAGCTGATTTAGGTATATTATATTAGCTACTCCATTTTCACTGAATTATTTGAGATTAATGACGCCAAAGTGTCAGTCTGTTTGTTTTGACATTTGGTATGTCAGATTCGCAGATCGCTAACACAGAGTCACCTATTAGGAAATAACCTAGTGTCCATATACCTATTATATTCGGACGGTGACTATCGAAAAGATTATTACGATCGTTCGTACGAGAGACCGATATCTTATCTTATACAAACTATAACGAAAATAATTACTAAGCTATACTCAGTATCACGGAAGAACATGATGGACCTGTCCATGCCGTCAACCGACCGGGCCATGGTATGCCGTGCGTCCAAATTTCGTGGGAGATGCGCTGACTACTTTTCGTTTTCACGTGGCATGTTTTCTAGTGGGACACCGAACAGAGTATAGCAGGGCTCAACGGAGCACTATAAGGTGGGGACGCAGCACCGGACCTTAATTTAACAAATTACATTTTCCATTTAATAAAATATCTGTCTTGACAGCTAGTTGTGTAATCATAGGTTCCAATGGTCGTAGACAGTAGTATGTTTTAATACAATTCTTCTACTTGAAATGTTTTAGTTTTATTATTTTGTTCTTGAAGTTCCTTCGATATATTGTTAGGTAATTGTGCTGAATATACATTTTGAAAATTCACCATCGATTTTGAGATGCTATTTATTGTGTTCTTAAACATTATTGATTGTTCTTTTTGTATAAACATTATTTTAACATGACGTCTGTTTTCTAATTCTCTACTTTTATTTGTTAATTCCCCCCCCCTCCCATCATTAGTTAATATTATGCCGAATAATGTTATTATTAACTAATTTACTGCCACTTGAGTTCTGTATGGTTTACACAACGTTTTAAATTTTTGTTGTGTTATATTTTTCTGTAAATCAACGCATTTTTGTTTTGTTTGTCAATGTATATTATTATTCTTATTTTTGTTGGTGACATTTTGTTAGCATAATATTTTTATTTTCCTCACTTAACTAACTATCTATTTGTATTTTATATTTTTCTTACAACTATATTTAAATAACAACATTTATCCGTCATTTGAATATTAAACAATACGGTCTTAAAATTTGTTTATTATGGACTTATGTGTTTACTGTTTATACTCATCGAGTAACCATTTTTGAGTTGATAACTATATCAACCAGAGATAGTACATCTGATATATTTTTATTATTTTATATATAGGCCATGATTTCTGAAATTGAATTTAGATTTGTAAATAACTCGGTATACCGTCTCTAATTTCATTTAATTGTTCAAGTTCCATTAAAATATCATGTTCTTCATCTGAATTAATCAAATTATTATCAAAAATGGATCTTGGCTGATGTATCCATGTAATGCAATAAATGGTGAACATGTAGTTTCATTTGTTGCCAAGCTGTACCCTTAGGCGGAAATCGGGGGGGGGGGCTAGAGGGGACTAAGTCCCCCCAGAAGTTTAAAGTACAGGTTTTAGCCCCTCCTGGCCATCACAATTTTAATGTGACTAAATAAACAATAATTAGTATAATTGAAAAATGCATTTTTAAAATCTGGATTACAAAATAAATTATAAATAAATATTCTATGATAAAAATTAAATTAAATTAGTAAGATTTTACAAACTTATTGTCAATTGTCATAACTTGGAAAGATCGTAATTAATGTAATATTAATAATAACTCATAAGTTATAACACCCGCATTGGTTGTTTATTAGCAGTCGTCCGCGTCGCATCGCGCGTCGTCCCGCTTTCGATGAAATTACGTAATAATATTCTATTTTTAATTCTTTTTTTGTTTAGAAATAAAAGTTCAAAGTAAGGCACATTATTGTTTTTGTACTGAATTATGGTTAAATTGTTTAGTATGTCAAACTTTGTAAATTGTCTTGTTGAAATAAATAATTGTGAGCGACTAGGACATTAGTGCCTATATAGGTGTAATCAAGGCCGTATCTGAGGGGTTGTCCAAGGGGTCCGGACACCCCCCAAAATTTCCTAAATTGTGTACAAATGTTTAACTAAATAAATATTTATTTTTAATACCAACATAAATATTACAGATTTTGGACCCCCCCCCCCGAAAATTTTTTCTGGATACGGCCTTGGGTGCAATGAGAAATATAATGCTCAGCTCCCCCCAGTAATTTCACCAAATTTTCGCCTATGGCTGTACCCAAAAAAGACATATATTTTATACTGACTCCATATTATTTATGTTTTCGTAATTTTCGTGCGTTAAGTGATTCAGCATATCAATTAGTGTTCCATTAAACTGTTCAGTTTGTTCCTGTAGGTTTTGTGGACAGTAAGATATTACGTTAATATTTTTAATATTAAGTAACTGTAACAAATCGTTGACTATTTTTGCCAAAAAAATGTAACCCTCTGTCAGAATGAATTTCCTCAATTGCTCCGAATTAAGAAATGGCATCGTAACTGAAATACTGATGGGTGTCAAATGTACACAAATTTCCTACCTACATGGTCCCACAATCTCACAAACATAAGAATATTTTAAATTGCAATATTTTTCATACTCATAACTTTTTTTCAAAATTTAAATTTCATTAAAAAAGTAAAAACGATTAATTAAAATTATGAAAAATGTATAATAATAAATTAATAATATAACAAAAATAGTAAATTTAAATAGTTAATAAAAAAGATAAAAAAAAACAATAACTAAATGAAAATGATGAAAAAATAATTTTAAAAAGTTTTTGATAAAATCTGATTCTTAATTGTATTAAAGTACTTAATGTATTCAAAAGCCCTTCACTATAGTTGTAAATAATTTCACGAAGGGCCCTTCAAAACCTATCCCAGTACCTGGATTGGACTGATTGAAGCATAGTTCAAATCATAGATCTTAAAAAAATCATCCCAACAAAATGTAATAGTATTCAAACAATTTAAAAAAAAAATAATAACCGAAATTATTTTGTTTTTTAGTAATTTTGAATTAACATAAACTTAAGTGAATCTATTAATATAATTAATATAATATTTAATTAATGATTTTTAATCGTTTTAATTATAATTTTTATAAGTTATTTTCCTTAATTATTTTTATTTATAATTTTTATGAATTATATTTGTTCATCATAATTATACGTTTTTTGGAAATAATTTGTTCATAATTTTTATTATGCAATTGTTTTTAATGTTTTTATTTATCTTTTTTATTAATTATTTTAATTATTTACTATTTTCTTAATTATTTGTATTTACTATTTTTATTAATCATCGTATTTAGTTATTTTTATAATATTTGTATGAATTGTTTTTGTTTATAATTTTTATTAGTTGTATTGTCTTTATCATTATTATCATTTTTTTATAAGTCATCTATCATAATTTGTATTAAATATATTTATTTATCATTTCCTCGTTTCCTCATTTCCTCATTATTTTTATTAATTGTATTAATTCGTCATTTTAATTAATTCGTTTTTACTTTCTAATGAAATTTAATTTTTTTGACAAGTTATGAGAAGGTAATCAAAATATGGTAATCTTATGGCTGTGTGGGACCATGTCGGAATACTGTGTAAACTTGACCCCAATTAGTATTTTAGGTTTAACAGGCCCCTTGACGAATCAACATTTTTCGCGGGACAAGAAATAAGTTGCATACAATTTGCAAAATGATGGCACTTTGGTTTGATTGTTTGAAGTCAATGTCTCAATTAAATGGAAGTGCCGTGTGTGAGGTTGGTACTTCCACCAGAAAATCAAATTTTCCGGAAAACGGGGAGTGTTGCAAATTCCAAAATTGTCGTTGCTAATTGTTGTAAATCAGTTGCAAAATATTGGCACTAGTTTGAAGTCAAAAGCTCGAAGTTGTGGTGGACTTCACGTATTGTAACTACTAACTTATAGGTATAAGGTATGTATCATAAAAAGATATAATATAAGAAAACAATTTCGTAAAATTCCGATTTATAACTTACTGACATATAATAGTTGTTCGAGAATTCCATAATTATTATGTAAGTATCTAATATCACGCATGTTACTTTTGAGAAGTTAAAATGATTATGAAATAACAGAGATTACAATAATTACGTAGGTACAAATTGTTGTACAGTGTACACCAGACTGTGGTTTTTGGTTTTATAAATAAATAAATACTGTACGTTGTACAAATCGAATAAAAATCAATCGAATGACATTCCGCATACAGTATACTTAAATAACGATACATCTTTAAGAAATAATCAATCATTCCATGCATAAAAGAATGCATTTTACCATATAGGTAAAAGTTTTTTAGAAGATTTTCCAATTGATAAACTATCAGTAGTTGTATTGGAATACATGCAGAAAGTCTGTTTCAGGGTAATGAAAAAATAATTAAGTTTTGGAGTAATAGGTAAAAAGTAAAAACCAATAAGACTTTAAATCCTGAAAGTATTAATTCTAAAGAATTATTCAACATAAGATATTTTTTTCTGTTAACGCTTACCATGGTCATTAGACCAATTTGAGTACTGGAATATTGATTAGGTACCTACTATGCAACAAACAAACATAATATTGTCACCCGAGTTTCTAGTAAATAATAAGTATTTACCTATATTTTGAGTATTAGTATTTTCGTGAATAATAATAAGATTTTTACTAAACAGATCATATATTATGATATTGCAGCAATGGCTTCAACGAATAACTTATACCTACACTTAGGTCTTACACTTTGGAATAGATAATAAGTTTACAATTTCCATCGTCGATTAGTTTATCACAAATTATTTCTAACTAACGCTAATTGCATGTTCTCCACAATCATCATCTGATGAAACTTCGGACGCAACGCTTACTTTTGAAATTAAATTGTGATTTTTTTCTTTTGATAAATTTGTGATATTTTTATTTTGTTTTTTATTTATAAAGCAACAAAATATTGTTGTTGTGAATTTGTTTGTCTTAAAGTATTCTAAAAAAAAAAACCTAATAATGAAGTACCTACTGCTTAATATGGAACTAAAATATATTCAAATTTCAATTGCATCCATTCTAACTAATAGTTGAAAAAATTGGATGAACTTACGAAGTTGTCTAGTACCTTTCAAGATTATATTTCTTTTCATTCTATCAAGTTTGATGATTTTCTCTATAGTTGAATAAGCTTGGTAGTAGGGGAGACCTGGTCTAGTTGTAACACTTTTAATATTTGTAGCTGCAGTATCTTAATAATAATAAAATAATATTCACTCTCAGTTTTTTATCATACCAATAGATTAAGAATGTTGTCATTGACTAAGGTCAAAAAATGAGCTCTTATAGAAACTAAATATAACAAAATGCAAGAACTACACGATAAGCTGAAATATAATGCTAATATCACATAACGACTTCGCTTAAGTAACAACTTAGATATGTCAAGTATACCAAAAAACAATAATGAATCACTTTTTACATTTTATCAAAGCTATGTGATTCAATTAAAGTTGATTTAAAAAGAATAGAACATAAGTAAAATTTATATAGAGTTAATATCTATGAAAACTACTAAACTGTTTTGAATAAAAGTTAAATCAATAGATTCCTTGAGACTTGAAGGGTGATTATAGCTTTTTTTCAACCTCTATAGTCTATAGGTAGCTAAAGAGTACATAGCTCACGCAATGACACATGTATTTAGTATTAGTGTTCACCTCATGAATAAAGAATATTTTTTGTTTGTTTATAACCTTGCATTGCTTACACATTTTTTTTACAAATATATTTATAAAATAAATTGTTGGCACAGGCGCAACACTAATTAAAACAGCTATAGTATCTAAATATTTATTAATTTATTCAATTTAAACATCAAACATGAAACGTGCTTACATTTATATGTCAGGTTATAAAAAATGGAGTAAGAAAAATAAACAATTGCTATTAGAAGTCGGTTCTTCTTCTAATCACACAAAAAATAATTTTTCCCCAGTGCCAAAGCAACAATGTTAAACTAAAAGTACCTAAGTATTATATATTATATCTATAGACGAAGATATTGAAGTTAAACCTACCGAACAAATTAAATGTAACAAATACACCAAATTTCTTTTCTTTGGATCTATTTTGTTCTTAGGCTATCACACCAATCTAATTTATTTTGCAATTCATTCACGTTGTATACATTTGTGTTACTATAATGCTATCACCATCAACTCAGACTAGACGAGAATGAATATTTTCGGAGCTGAAAATAATAAAAACTAAACTCTAAAATCTTAAAGTGTTCAATATACCTTAATCCGTCAATGTTAATAGCCGCTGAAACAGGATATTTTGATATTTTCTCATATTTTAGTCAACTAAAAATATTGCTCGAATAAAGAAAATCAATAATACAATTTGTATATTAAGTTGTATTTAAAGTTTATTTAGTTCATTTATATTATTCATACAATTGTAGTACCTAGTGGCTAGTGTAAATAATTACTATTACTCTATATAACTATATAGTGTACTTAATTTTTTGTGTAGGGATTTTAAATAAGGTACCTTTAAAACATAATTATAATAGGTATTTATCACTACTTATAAGCACTTTTTTTTATCATTTATGAGATGTTATTTTTGTGGGCCCTTCTAAAGAAATGCTTTCAGAGCCTTTTAAGTATCAGTTCGACCCATAAGTGATTATTTTGTATATTCTATTGACTGAGACACTATACATTAGATCGGATATCAACTTTCCCTTTTTTTTGCTTTTGACTCTTACCCACAATATTTTCATTTTATTGTGCGTGCGAGTTTGCTCTCTCTAAATACTATAAATTGCAATACACGAGACACTATCTATGTTTTATAGTCTATACCCTAAAACCTGCAAGTGATAGCCTATAAGCATGTCGATTTTGTATATGAATTGCCTAGGTGCTTTTTTGTAATTTATGTTTTTAGTCATTTAGTGTTAAAATAACGAAGTATTTAAAAAATACATGCTAATTAGAAACAATTAATGACTACCATTTACCACGTAATTATAATATATGATTACTAAAATAATTATTTGTTATATACAGGGGCTAACATATGCAACTTATGCAACCACAACGTTTTTTGTGACTATATTGTCAGCAATATTATCTTAGTTCATGCTTTCTACAGTGAGTCAGTGACTACTGACTAATGACCATAGACACCGTGCAGACTATGAAAAATGGCTATCCTTAGCGGAGAACTTGTGAACTATTTGTACGTAACAATTGTATGGATAATATATGAGGATATGAGTAAATAGGTACCATTGTATATTCGTATGTAATACATTTTAGATTATAATAATTGTACTATTGTCTAAAACAAATAAATACATGGTGATAACTTATGACTATGATTTAAGATAGTACCTTAAAATAAAATTAACAATTCAATAAGAATTAAATATTAATATTATTTGAACTTTAAGGGACTGAAAGTGTATGGTTTCTATTAGTGATGACTGATGACTGATGGACAACGATATCGAATTTGATAGATCGCGATGTGAAATTTATTTATCATTCTTATTTTATTTTAAATGCATTAAAACCTGGGAAACTCCCAAAACCTTCTATTTAGTATCTATACTTACCTATTAAAAATCCTAACCTCAAATTAGGTTGTTAAACTTAATTATAATTATTTTTTCAAATAAAAACAATAATTTATTCATTTATTGTTGTTTATCATTTTTTTTTATTATTTCCATTAAATAATCACTAATCAGTATACGAAATATGAAAATAATAAAATATTATGTTAATTAAATTCGAATATTTGGATACAAATGATACGATATCGATATCATTACAATTTGACTAATATCGATACTTGGAAATAAATCGTTGGCCATCACTATAATTCTTAATTTCTTATGCTGCATCTTGCCGACTTATATTTGTCACGTACTAAGTACTAATAGTACACGAGTGTTCTCCGTTTGCGGTAGTTGTCTGTTTGCACAGTGTCTATAGACATGGGCGCCGGGCTTACAAATGGCATGGGGTGCTAACATATATTATTACGTATTGCTTCATTAATTTCCGCACTCCAATCTTAGATTATGTACTAATCAGTACATGATCTAAGACCCCAACACAGATATGTACAATATACTAATTACTAGATAGCCAACTGCTATATACTACCATTGATTATAAATTTATAAATACTATTATTATAAATACTAGTATTTATAATCAATGATACTACTAATGTGAAGTAGACGGCAGCCATTTAATTCGAAATCACAGATATGTACAGTATATATACATATAATACATAATTATTATATATAATATACATATCTGTGACCTCGATTAAAATGGCGGATAATAACTTCATCAATTAGCAATCTAGTTTATTGTACCTACATATCTGTGGACCCCTTATATATAGCCAGCACTCATGGCCAGGTACACTTGACACTTACAGAGACATAAATATATACAGAGAACGAATTCGTCGAAACTAAGTGTTTAAATATGCACTCAAACTTTAGAAATATGTAATCAATATTCGACATATTATGTAAGTACGTTTGAACAATGACCATATCTCTGAAGTAATAAATAATAACGACGAATCGTAATTGTATCGATATTAAATGTTGACCGTAGCCCGTAGACTATATTATCTATTTCATTGTACGCAGGGAAGTTGTTGCTCGAGATTTTAATATAGTTTTTATTTCAAAACGTAATTTGACTAAATAAACAATTAAACGAAAATATAAGCTAAAAAAAAATATGCACAGACGCACAGTAAAATTACAAATGGTGCTTTACAAAAGTGATTTAAATTGTGCACATTCTTTTATCAAATTTCAAAGTACCTATCTTATTCTATTAAAAATAAAATATAACAATTACTATTTACATCATATTATTATGCATCCGTTCCTTACAGGCTACAATGCTACACACTACAGTTAAAACTAAGTACTATTTTATGATTGTATATCGAAATTCCCCGAAAGACAAAAACTATTCTGCTGCTTTTAAATATAAAATTCAAAAATGCATGATGAAATAAAAACTAATTTAATTCACCCCAACACATATTTGCGTTTCGACGAGCACGAAATGCGAAAAAGCAATATTCAATATTGGCGTCAATTAGGCGATAGAAAGTGATAAGGCTGTAACGGGGGCCCTTGTGTATGTTTTATACTAAGGTCTTTTTCCACGGGCCCCGTTACAGACCACCCACCCCCCGCCGGCCAACAAATTGAATATTGATTAGCTTCTCTTCCTATCGCCGCCACAATCGGGCGACGGCGACAATGAGCCGAAAACACAGGTTGAACGAAACTTTGATAACAGTAATGATTTTCGTTTTTCAGTATCACACATTCACACATGACGTCGATTCGGTGTCCGTAGTTCGCACGGACTGCGCTCGGTAATACTAAAATCTGATTTCCGAAGAACGCGAACATGACGCGAGGACTTCGCTAACTGTCTAACTATAGACACAAGGTAGCGACTCCTCGACTTGGCTGAAACCCGTCCGACGGCAGTTCTCGAGACGTTGGCTCGGCTGTACGGACATGTGTCTGACGAGCATCGAAGTAGCGTACACCGGATTTGTGGTGTACTAGTCGCGTTCGCAATACTTCGTGACGATCGGTAAAATACGTCGGCGGCTGTTGATCCGTTGGAGTGCTTTCGAGTGTACCCCGCAAAACTGTATTTATTCAACCCAACTAACGATGGCATTAAACCCAACGTCTGCTAACGATCACACGGTCAACAAAGTGGCTGTGTGTTCGGCGATCTTTGCCGGTTTCGCGTACGTCGGATACTCGGTTGCCAAGAATGCGTTCGGACGACGTCTGGGCCGGAAGGGCGACGACGGTGAGTTGATGACCCATTGCGTTAGCCTACGTTAACCCGTAAACATCGGATACTGTCTTAAGTGCTCCCCACTTGTCTCTGCCAATTTTTCTTTAATAACCCACTAATGTTTCCCTTGTAGGATGCCATCATGAGGATCAACGTCTGTATTTTCGCCGTCTGTCCCAGACAACACAGACTGACGTCCTACTTGGAAACTTGGATAATTCGGACACCAGTCGTGTTTTCCTACGACCCATGACTGTCCAGCAGAGAATTAAAGAGCTTAATTTACGGGCAAGAATGTTTGCTGACACAATGATGGCTATACAGACACCTTCAAATAAACACGGACCTAGGAGCTTACAGGTTTGTAATTACATTGTTGACATTACATAACCAATAAACAAAATTAAATTATTTGATTGTTTGGATCGGTTATCAACTTATTTTTGTTCATGGCACCCTTATGTTTTATAAAAATCTCAGGGCACCTTACACACTAAAATATGTAGGAATACTTAATTTTTTCAAACATTTTGCTGCATATCTTAAGCTAGTTTTGCAGCATACCAATTGAAAGGTCCGGTGCAAGAACCACTGAGTATCTCCAATTTTTTTCAAAATGCATGTTTTTTCATTTTCTGATAAAGAATAATTTTGTCGACATTTAGATTCAATAATGAGGTATATCGGTTCATTAGATAAGCTGATATCATATATATGGAGACGCCTGGTTACAGTATTCGGTGCAATAACCGGGTATCTCCGTAATTTTTAGTTAATTTATTATTATAAATCAAGAAGTTGTTGTTTTTCTCTATACTATGTTGTGAAACATAGCTTATAATACAAAGTAAAACTGTTGCACAGTTTTGTATTATTTGTGATTATATTTTTACCTTAAATTGTTCTTAAGTAAAAATATTTTTTTTTTTAAATGTCATTCCGATGCAATAACCAGGGATCTCCATATTTCTTTATCTTTACTAATTAATTAATGTACTTAATATAATCTAAAATGTAAATATGCATACATGTATAGGTAGCTCTTCATTTGGAGAATTCAAATATGTGTTTACAATATTTATACCCCCATTAGAAATCAAATAATTTGGTTATTTGTTTCTCTTGAACAATTTCAAAAAGTGGAGATACCTGGTTCTTGCACCGGACCCTTCAATTGAGAATCACAGGTTTAAGCATAGATATGTTGGTAAAGTTAAAATATGTTATTCTAATTTTTTCCTCTTCCATTGCCTAAGTTTGTTGAGATTCTTATGCTGGGTTGCATAAAAAAATTGATTAATTTAATGGTTCAATAAAATTTAATGGACGGATCATGGGCCACTAAATCATGTATATGAGACTATTAGCTGACTGTTGATTCGTTAAATGTTTAGTGAGACTGTCTATGCAACCCCACATATTAGACTAATTAAATTGTATGAACAATTTTTTTACGTAAATTAATAATATTGAATAAGAAATTAAAAAACACATTATGATTGACTATAATGAACTTTTCTTATATTTATTTCAGTTATTAAAATTATTTCCAATTGGTACATAAATTTAATACTTTATTAATATATAAGCGTGGGTAAAATATTTTTAAAGTAATTGGAATAAATATTTGAATACTTATAAAAAAAAGTATTTTGATTATCTATTTGAATACTTATTGAACATTTTTTTTTAGAAAATTGTATAGTATTTTTTTATTTCTGTATATTCTTACTATAGCTAAAGCTGATCCTGCACGGTGTTCACCACGACAAATTAAATGCCCGTGAATTTACCTCTTCTTAAACTCTGTTAAATGTAAATTGCTCAAATTTTAACACTGTCAATTAGGTGGTTTTGACCACCAAATACAGGTCTAAAATTATATCCAATTACAATAACTATTTTATTTTCTGTAATCAATGTCTTTTTGTAGTAACTCTAAAACAAAATATAACCGTATACTTAAAATTGTCATCAAATGTTTGTGTAACCATTTTTCATACTTGATAAAGCTTTCAAATTATTTTTATTCTTTTTGAGCTAAATTTGAGTTTGTCAATAAATAATTTTTTGCCTTGTCAAAAAATTTGAAAATTTAATAAAAGGTTCTTCATAAGTTGTCATAATAGCAGTTATGTTTAATATTAAAGGTAAATAGACACAATGTTTTTTTTTTATAAGTTTTTTAAGTTAGACAATATATCAACAATTTTCAAATTATTTTGTTGTTAAAAATTTATAAAATGTTCAATTTTTATAGCTAAGGATTGAAAATTAAAAATCTGGTTTCTCATAAATACTTAATACTAAATTTATAAATAAAAAATTTTTTTATAAATATATTAAGTTCAAATGTAGAAGAAATTAGATATTTAAAAAAAGAATAACAATTTTTTTTATTTTGTTGAAATTTAAAAATATTATTATACACTTGAAACCTTTAAAGTATATTATTATATTTTTTACATGCATTAATGAAATTTATTTGGCTAAAATTAATTCAACCTACTGTTTTTTCTACTGTCTAACTCAGTGGCATACCCAGGAAGCCTTTGGTGCTGAAGCCCCTCTCCAATTTTTTAATATACCTAAAATTGTTAACATTTACTGGTTATTGTGTATTTGTGTGTAAGGAAGAGTAAAAACATTTGTAAGCCCCCCCCCCCAAAAAAAAAAAAAAAAAATCCTGAGTGTGCACTTGGTCTAATTAATTTTTTAGTAGCAATAATATCTTAAAATTTATTTAGTAATAAAGGCTGACCGTCTTCATTCAGAATCGTTTTTTGCATACCTTCAATGATTTTATATTATTGAATTCAAATTTAACATTTCAATTTCTGTTCAGTGACCCACAGCAGAGTGATGCACACTTATTATTTTATTTTTTTATTTTACAGTTTAGTGAGGGTTTTAGAAGGGACATTGAAGGCTAAAAATTGGTATACAAATCTTCAAGGAATTATTATAAATAACTGTGCAAAACTTTAGAAAAATTGTTTCAGTAATTTTCTTGGTTAGTGGTGACAAACTAAAAATTGCTTATTAGTAATAAGTTATTATATTACTGATAGATAAATATAACAAATTGAATCATTTTAAATAATTCCTTTTTTTTTATTAGTAATTTTCATTTATTTTTCTTTATACATTTAAATTTATCATGAACATAAGATTAAGTTGTTAATTTAAAATGTGTATAATATTATAATCATTTTCAAGAAAACATGAGGAAAAAAATTATTGTGATAATTAAGACTTAATTTTTGTTGTTATAAAGTAACTTTCAGAAAAAAAAGTTTTCAGTAATTAAAGTAATTAATTCCAAATACTACCCATGTCTCATAAAATGTAGTTATCATAAACATATTATAGTTTAGTACTAAAATAGACTTTTGATAAAAAAAAAAAATGTTTCAGTTTATTACAAAACTATATATATTTTTTTTACTTTTGTGTGTTAGGCGTCACCATGGAATTCACCTAGAATAATGAGTCCTGTAGATGCTAGACATATATTAGGAAGTCGATCCACAGAAAACCTAAGACTGTGTGAAAATTATGCTTTGGAATCAAATTTTGGCACACCTTTAAGAAGAAAAAGTTCCAACAGGTCATTAAGAAGAAAATCACCACAGCCTGGTGAACACAGGCTTTCTGTTAGCCAGCCTAATCAAGATATGGAAGAATTTGAAAAGATTAACCAACCATCTTTGTTGAATAGGTAAATATATATTTTTTCATTAGTCTGTTGTTTATTAAATAATAATTTAATAAAAAACTAAAATCTAATTGTATTATTTCAAATTTGTTGAGACCTATGGAACCGAATGAAGCTAAAAATTTATTACTATTGATGGGATCCAGAGATATTCTTGTACTTGAAAAAGTACTTGTGACTGTTAGTAATTTAGCAACATTTACTCCAAACCAAGTATGAATATGATTTTATTTTATAAAACTCCTTAGTATAAAATATAAACACTTAATTATATTTATCTATCTTGATATTTTTTATTTATATATTAGATTTATAAGTTAGACTCCAAATGTATTTATTGTATTTAATGTGTCTATAACATTTACTATTTTTTTAGCTTTATGGAAGTTCTTAACTTTTTTTACACCTAGACTATTAATGTAAGACTATACTTTAAATATTAACACGTTGACTGCATACTGACGCCAATTGGCGTCCAATGTATATTTAAAGTAAATGGTATATTCAATACGCGTGGCTGAATGTTATTTTATTATTATTTAGCATAGCTAAATGCATGTTTTAAAATATGTATTCATAAGCCGTTTGGACGTATGACCAAATAAGAGCAGTTTCTTAATATAATTTTTATATTTTTACATACGCACTTTGCAAGAACTGCAAAAAGACATACGCAATAAACGTGTTAAAATAATTTTAAAAAAAATTGTTCTAATATACATTAATAATTTCATGGCCAACCACAGAACTGAAATGCAAAATATATTTTGGTACCAGCCCACTAAGTTATAAAACACTCACCATCACTATTTAAAACAAAATCAATTTTCAAATATATTTATGTAAAATATATGTAAGCAATAAAGATAAATAACACATTATATTGTAACCAGGCTTTATTATTTAATGCCAATATGCTATGGACAAAATAGTTCTATTTTTTTTATACAACTAAGAAAACTCACGAAAAATTAACAATACTTGTTCAGGTTACTGAGACATTCTCAGTAGCACACTAGCTCAATATATACCTAAAGGTTTTATCCAACAATGATTTATAATAATTAGTGTATAACAGTTTTTTTTTTTATTGATCATGAAAAAAATATTTTAACTTTGACAGCTTGGTCATTAGTACTATATTTACTTATTTACATTTTCGTTAAGTATTATATATGTTCACATGCTGATTTAAAAACATGAAAAAATTAAAATAGTGTTATTAACAGTGTTTGGGGGCATCATTGGTATAGAATGCAAATACATTTTATAAAAAACTTACTTGTATTGAAAAATTATATGGTACTGTACTACTGTCAATCTCTATATAATATTAAAATAAAATTAGATCTTCTCAATTATATATAAGAATTGTGACAGGATTCAAAATTGGTTGGAATAAAAATATTTTAACCATCCCTAAAATAAATTTATATTTATTTTATTTTAAGGAAGTAATGAGGGAAGCTGGATACTTGAGCCAACTTCAGCAGTTGATTTATCATCCTGA
The DNA here is from genome assembly GCA_022818045.1 of Neotoxoptera formosana. Classification (NCBI taxonomy): domain Eukaryota; kingdom Metazoa; phylum Arthropoda; class Insecta; order Hemiptera; family Aphididae; genus Neotoxoptera; species Neotoxoptera formosana. Next base: position 74,736,074 of record CM040630.1, read on the forward strand.
AGAATCTGTTCAAATAACTGCACTTGTAGCATTGGGAAATTTGGCTTTAAACAAAAATAATTCAAAAGAAATGAAGGTTAGATTAAAAAGAAAATTTAAAAACTAAACAAACTGACTTGATTTAAAAAAACCTAACCTAAGTTTACTAATTTTACTGATGTGTACTTCTATGTTTGTTGAATTAATAAAAATGTCATTATGATTTACAGGAGACAATTCCAATGTTATTAGCTTTAATGAAAATGATGGATTCAGATGAGATTATTTACAATTGCTTATCCACTATGACCAACATTGCAGTATTCCATATGTGGCATAGTGAATTGCAACCGGCTATACATACTTTATATGGTTTATTAGAAAGTCAAAATAACAAAGTTGTTCTTCAATGCCTAAAACTATTAATCAACTTATCTTGTAATGATGATATGATTCCTCATCTTTTAGGTGGACAAGTATGTTATTTATTATTGATAATTTGTGTACTGTGTTTTTTTTTATTTATTCTGTTACTATACATAGAGGTGTAATTAGAATGTTTTGTAAAATTAACTTCTTACATTCAGTCATCTTAAAATATTGATAATAAACATAATAATATATTTTATATTATATTATAATATGAGATATTAATACAAATTGTTTATTTTGATTTAGGCTCCCAAAAAACTACTGTCCATGTTGCACTTGAATGAAAATGAAGACATTCTACTTAGAGTTGTAACATTATTTAGTAATCTTACTGATGCCGTAAAAGCTATGGAATTGGATCCTGTATTAGATTTGCCTGTAGAAGACAAAGCCGCAGCTCCTGATACTATGTAAGTGTAAACAATTTTCAAAGTTCTAATTATGCTTGCAAAATACATTTTTACTGTAAGTAAAAACATTCCAAAATCATTAGTTATTTTTAAATAGTCTTAGACTGCTAAAAAATATGATTTTTCAAAAATAAATTTTATATCACCCACTGAGCTTTTTCTTCTAAAAACAATTATATAATATAATCAAAATATTTTAGCACAAAACATTTCTTATTCAAATGCGGTATTAGTTTAAAAAATATATACAAATTATAAGGAATATAACATGATCATTATTAGAAACAATAGAAACTAGACTTTTATGTCCTATTAAAGATTCAAATAAGATGTTTTATAATGTTAGAATCCAGAGAATTATTTTCTTAATTCATTTTTCCTAAAATAGGCTTATAAAAATTAATTGAACTTTTCAGTATCTATTGTGAGAATTATTTCTTCATGATAATAATAATTAATAATTTTCAAATGTTAGTCCTTTATTTTATTATTAATTTTGATTTCTTTAGTAAATTCCTTTTTAACGTTGCCTTTTTGTTAGTTTTTGTTCGAATAAAAGGAATATTCCTAAAATATGTCATTATGTATAAAATATTCGCTGACATTAAAACGTCAATTGTTATGCAAAATAAAATCTTGTATAGAATATAGATCTGTTGTAAGATATAACATTGAGAAGCCTTACTCAAATACCCAAATTATACTAAATAATCACAATAAAAATATGCAAAAACATAAAAATCTGGTTATAAAGATTTTCATTTAAAAACAAAAACTTTGAAGTGATTCTGCTGTTTATTGAGTATCAAGTATATCCAGTGGTGTTATTGTTATTGGAAGAGGACATATTCCATGTATACTTATTACCTGCAAAGTAAATAGCAGGGGCTCACCCTCATATCCTCTACAATATAAATAATATGTTTAGATTAATGTATCAAACTTATCATTTTCTATTAAACTTTCAAGTCTAAGATGTTAAAAATAAAAATAATTCACATATATTTTTGATTTAAACAAACGCTTACACAAAAAATTGGGATTCAATATTTTTGATAAAAAAAAAAACAAATACATGACGTTGTAGAACTAACAAATTCTTTCCTCTGTTCAAAAACAAAAATGTATTTGAAAAAAAAACTCTTAAAACTAATACATTCATCTTGCAAAATTTAAAATATCTATAGGTATTTATATAATATAGTAGGATTAGTTTTAACTCAAATAATAGAATGATTTATATATCAGTTTGTTTAGCAGGTATGCTAACATTTATGGTGTTAACGTGGTAGAGAAAATACGTACAAAAAGCTTAGTATTGATGAAACAGCATAAAAATGAAGAGATCAGAGTGCGTGCACAAAAAATCTACAACGCTCTGTCTGACTAAATTTATATTGGAAACAAGATTTTTTTATTGTAAGTTATAAACATAACATTCCAATAGTAGTTGAGTTTTTATTTACTGTTTGAAAAAAAACGTATATCAACAAACACCATATTAAAAGTAAGTTTCGTTAATAGGATTATAAATATTATACATTATTAATATAAAATGACATTCTATTTTAACTATTTTTATTAGTAACATAAGGTATTATAGAATTATTTTATCATATTTTATTATTATCACTGTTATTAATAGCAATAATTGTGTGATTTGCTACTTTGTTATAAATTAACAAGTTCCTAGTAATAAAAATAACTGTACATTTTATGTAGGTGCCATACATAGTTTAATTTGAATTTACTTAATCAAACACCACTTATGAACATTTCAACCAATGTTTTGTTACCATTGTACTAACTAAATTATTAAATCACATGCATAATTGTATTTCAATAAATCTCAAGTATTATAAATATATTATAGCGTTTTGCTTTAATTGTTTAATCTTGTCTAAAAAAAAATTGCTAGATATTTAATTCTCAATTTAGAATATTATATCATATTATACCTTAATGTTTCTGTTAGCATGTCATAATTGTTAATTGTATATTTATTATTAAATAACTTTTATGGTACCTAGCTTGAAAAAAATGAATTAAACATAATTAGACCAACTTTGTCAATAATCATGTTTAATGTTTATGCTATTTTCAATTTAATATATTATGACAGAGATAATTTTACTTTAGAAAATGCATTATTTATAATAACTTCTAGTACTAAAACCACTTAATATATTATTTTTCTCATAAAAAATTTTTACTTGACATCTGTTTTAAATGTGTTGTTACTATTTTTATATTAAATAACATTATGTTCACGTTATATGTTGAAAATTGTGTAAAATTAATATTAATAAGCTTCAAATGCACTGTTTGTCTATTATGATCAACTGATTATTATTCTTATTGATGTTAGAAATAAATTATTATTTATTTTTCAATAATGTTATACAAATATTTATGTTTTATGTTCATAAAATATATACGTTACAAAATTAATAATAACTATAAATACATGTTTTATTATTGTTTATTCCAGAGTCTTGAATCCAAACTATATCTACCTAAGTACCTATGAAATAAAACATTTTTTTCAGAAGTGCTAGTCCATTTTAAGGTTATGACTTATATATTTTACGGTTAACTAAAAATATTGTACATTTACACACCATACTAGAATACATATTGTAATATTGTATTGGATAGTGTATTCAAATGTATTACACATGAAAAAATATTTCTTTTTTACACTGGACTAACACATCATATACAAAAAATAAAATTATTTTCAACCTATATTCCAAGGTTTTTATTCATAAACTATTTGTTTTCATTGGAAATCAAAAGTATGTAGTGATACAATTATACAAAAGTATGTGTAATATCCAAATAATATTACTTTTACATTCTGAGTGGAGAAATAATAATTGTTTTTTTTTTTGGTTTAACAACACGTTTTAAGGAACAAAATTTGCGACTGTCTTAAGAATTGATGGTAAGGGGGATTTCTGGTATCAAATTTTATCTAGCAAGCACATTGTTAGGTAAAAGTAGAATATAGTTTAAAAGACATCAAAATACACAGTACTTTTCCTAAAAATTGTGAAAATCTAAAAAAAAACCACATGGAAACACACAAATATTTAAAACATACTAGCTTATGACAACATCAATTTTTTTTTTTTGTAATTATCAAATAATTAACAGCAGTTATTTGAAAAATTACTGAGAATATTAATTATATTAGCATTTTCTAAACATGACATAATTTAAAAAAATATTTTGGTTTATTTTGAGATAGGTACTCATAAAAAATAATAAAAAACAATTTTGATTGAGAATTGTGTGTTTCTTAGTTTAAAAGCTCAAAAATCTATCTACATAAGTTTTTCTTAAAGCAATTGAAAATACCATAAATATTTGAAACAAAGAATGGAAGTTAATATTTTATACTTACAAATTATATAAAATGTTCAATTGTATACACTAAGGTTTGAGAGTTTAAGCCAAGGATAGATTAAGTGTTTAATTGAGTTGGATAGTTATAATACAAAATTAACTATTTTATATCAATTCCCTATCAAAAATACAAACATGCCCATATTTTTTTTTAGGTATTTGAAGTTCAAATTTCGGGTTTTAATCAAGATTTAAACAAAATTTAATGATTACTATTAAAGTTTTTGTGTTTCAAAAAAATATATTAATCATAGAAATTTTAATATAGTCTCCCCCCCCCACAATAGACTTTTTTATTATTTTAATGTCCAGGTCCCTAATTATAAAAATGTTTCTTCTGTATACCATGATAATTTGTTTGGAACTGATCTCCCCCCCCCCTACATAGTTAGTATACCCACTGAGTAGGACGTAGGTACTATCGACAGACAGGCATATCTTACGAGTATTATTAATAATAAAGTTAAAATTTATTTGCACTGGCATATTTTTTTGCTATTTCTGATAACTGCTTTTTTTTAAATCTCCTTGGACTACATGACAATAAAGAAAATGGTTATTTTATTTTGCATATTATTGCATATTTCAATATTAAACCCCTAAAATGCATGTATTATGGTACATTTCAACCATGATGGTTGGTAAAAAAATAAAATAGAATGATAATATCAAAAAATAAACCAAGTATTTATATAGGTATACTGTATACATTATATAGTAGGTATGTAAAATATAAAATGTAAAAATGGAAGTAATTTGGATGAAGATTTTCGTTATGATGTAACTCTAGCGCCAACACAATAAAGAACGCAAGGTATGCATTGCATTCCCTGTACAGCGTTTTATTTTTAAATAGAAGCCCAACAACAAATGTAAAAAATTAAGTACTTAATTGTAATATTTTTATTCACAAAAAAAAAATGAAATCTATCTTTATGTTTGTTGTTATTCAAATATCCCATAAAAATGTATATTTTATTGATTCACTCAAACAATATAAATATATAAATATTTACCTAATTAAATATCTTATCGTTTTTCAAATTAAAATTAGTAAATAAACCACCATTGTAAATCAATTCCTTGAGAAAGTTCAACTGGTAGGTAGTAGGTACAAGTATACTTTATATTTTGAAATATAATGATATTGCCATTAAAATAATTAATTTTACTATTAATAATACAGTAAGTTGAATTAATTTTTGCAGAAAAAATTTATTAAGTTGCATATTTTTGCAAATTTTACCATTTTTATTGCATATAAATCCTAGCTTTAGTTATTATCCGTACATCATATAATAATATAAAAGCATTTGACTATCTAAGTCAGAGTTTCTTAAATTGTGTTCAAACTTTAGTATTTTTTTCAATATTTTCAAGAAAATTACTTTAAAATATCTAACTAAAGGTAAGTAGCTGCTAGTGACAAAAAAATGTTTGTATCTTAAATAATAATGTATATAGTATAGTACATTAGTACGTACTTTAGTCTATACTCTATACTTCTATAATCTATTGCGTACGTATAGTGCTTAATGCTTATACAGTATACAGAAATAATTGTTGAACATCGTTGATAACAAATACTAATATTGGTCATGAGGTTATGACCGTCTGAAATAGAGTGAATAATGCGCAATAGCCCAAATAATCCTAAAAAAAGCTAAAAAAAAAAAATAACAACAACAAATAGGGGTTCCACAATAAAAGTGGACATCAAAAAGGGTTCCACCGATAAAAAAGTTTAAGAAACGCTGATCTAAGTATTCAAGTTATAATGTTCTACGAAAACCAATAAAGGACTTATGACTAATAGTAGCACAATAGGACATCGCGAGGCTATATTACGTCTATAGGTATAATCACTAAATTATTATGATGATAGATTCAATAGGTTAAACCTAGAAAATAATAGTATTAGTAAGATATACGAGTATACTCGTTCAGAGAGAGAACACGCCAATTCTGCTTATCCCTCGCGTTACCCTGGCATTGAAACCGGTTCCCCTATGGCAAGGTGTCGCATGGAGATGCGCAGAAAAACCGATTTTTGTCGGTCCGTGGCATGTTCTCTCACTGAACAATGTATAGGTAATATAAATATTTCATTGTAATTACATCTACCCATTTGGCAAACTTTGAAATATATTCACGATTTAAATATATACTTACTAAAAACTATGTTTAGAGAAATATCTTTAAACGACGACAAATTGTTTGGTCAATACTTAATAGCCAATAGGAAAGGAAACCTGCAGAGACAAGATAATAGACGTAAATTTAGGAACAACTAATAAGTTCATTATAAAGAGATGTACTATAATTAGGTAATTTAAAGTAGGATCTGCCCGGAGAACTTTGTTTGGAGCACGGTTATCTACTCTACTTTTTTTGCCACCGGGCGCGACGTTTTGCTCCGCGAGCTCTAAGCCATTTTTATTTAGAATGTTTACAATAAAAGCCGTGTACCTAATTAATGGCAATTATTCCTTTCAGTACTTTTTATATAAAGCCTGATTCCCGCGATTAGTGTATTTAACGAGTTATTAGCCATGTGGGAACAGAGTACCTATGTAAGTAGGGTCGACATACTTGGCATTGATAATTGCCCTTCGCTGGTTTTGATAATATCGGCATATCGATATTTTTTTATTTAAATAACTATCTTGTGCAGAACTCTATTTATTAACAAAAATTTCAAAATCAGTACAGTATTTTACATTTTGCACTGTTTGCTTTATAAGTATTGAAATCTGATTTATTCTATAGCAATTACACATAAGTAGGCAGCGGATGTTTATATTTTAAAAAATTGATTCAAAATATGCATCAATAAAAATCAATTTTTAATAATTATTAATTAAATTGAGCTTTATTTTATTTAATTAAATTTAAATCAATAAATATTTTTTAAGTTATCTCCGTGAACTGTTTATTAATTTGAAACAAGTATACATATATATTAGAAACTAACTACAATAATTTTTAAAAAGAAACTTGAAAAATTAGGTAAGTAATGTTTTCTACAATTTGAATAGTTTGATTTATATTTATTTTGTGTTTTTAGTAGTCATTAGTCATTTTGGAGCAGTAAAAATGCTTCATTCTTCTTTAACTTTAAGTGTGGTGTATGGTAGGTAACAAATTTATCTAGTTGATACTTTAGGGGTTGAATATCGTAGAACTTTTCAAAATATTTGGGAAAAACCTATTATTAGGGGAAAAAGGAATTTTTACGTAAAACAAGTTTTTAACAAAATTGATTTTATTATAAGTCGAACTGTAAATACAACATGAAACACGACTGCTAAACCATATTGAAAAATGGAAACATTTTAAAAGGTACCTTCTGTTATAGAAGTAAGACTGTAAGAGGTAATAACAGTGATGGGAAAGCTCTTTCGAAAAATGAATTAGTTCAAGTTCAAGTTCAAGACATTAAATATGAACTAGTTCAAATTCTAGTTCATAGTTTTTAGAATTAACTAGTTCCAGTTCTAGTTCATCTAGAAGATATAGAAGTTCATCTAGAACTAGTTCAAATTCTAGTTTAGTAGTTCATAGTTATTAGTTCTTAAATTATCAAACATTATAAAAAGTTACTAAAGAAAATGTGTTTTAAAATAATTTTGATTGAGTAATAAAAATAGTTTTATATTTTTCCAATCACCCTGTATTCTGTGAAACACGCGGTATACAGCATAAAATAATTTGTAAGAACGTGTTAGTCTTGGGAATGTTATTTATAACACTTTATTTTATATTTTTATTATGTCAAGTTACAACAGAATTATAATAATATACCATAAAATATGGTAAGTAACTATATTCTTATCGGCGATCAACAGCGTCGTAATTTCAGGACAAAAATAAATATCCAAACTAAAAATAAACAAAATTAAAAACAAATTATATCTTTTGATTCTTGAGAAGGAACCTGATCGACTACAAAACATTTCAAAACGTTATCCTATCGCCTGTTCTATGAAAATTAAATTGTCAATGAACGAAACCAAAACGTTCAAAATCATAATTAATAAGAACTTTGTTCAAGTTCAAGTTCATCTCTTGAAAATCGAACTCGTTCATGACAAGTTCACACAATATGAACGCGTTCTTTTCCATCACTGGGTAATAAAGATAACATTTTTACGTAATGAAAAATCTAAATTCCCTTTATAAAAACATACAAATATTAGTACATAATATTTACTAATTTATTACTGTGTTAAATTAATCTTTTTATGGGTCAAGTCTGAAAACATCGTCATTTTTTTGTCGGAAAAGATGTTAAGAATTTTGTAGTTGTTTTAACGTCAATGTCAATTGAATAAAACATTTCTCATCGGTTCTTTCGGTCTATAATCAGTTAGTTTAATCGTTTAAAATGAAAAAATTTAAATAAAATGAAGCCGGATTATTGCACTGCTGGATTACCGAAATACCGAGTCTTTACTGTACCTATGTAGTTATAGTATGTACACAGTTATGTACGCAGTGGAACCTGCGTTTTTTTAATTAAGAAATTCATAAAAAATGTTGAACTTAAATCTAAGATTTGAAAATTTAACACAAGACTCCCTACAATAGTTTTTCTACCTTTAAAAAAAGGAAAAGTTTATCGGCAAATCAAAATATTTTTTTATAAGCGTTTGAATTGAGACATTGAATATTCACCCGTTTTCTCATTGAACAATTTTCTTATTTTGATGTAATTCAAAAAGGGATAACCGTAGATATTTGGAAATTTTACCAAATGTTTAATTTATCATTTTCTGTACACCAAAAATTTTTTAAAATATTTCAATAATTTTTGAGTTAATTGTAAGCCTAAAAAAATTTGATTTTTTCAAATTTTTTTCTTTATAAAAAAATGATGTTGGGTCGAATTTCTTGAAAATGTAATACAAGATTCCTCATAAATTGTTGAATAGCAAATCAAAAATAATAAAAATAGGTACATATTCACAATTTTTTTTTTAAGCATTTAAACTTAGAGTTTTTGACCAAATTTTGACCGAAAGTCATCATTGAACTTTTGCAAATTATATAGTAGTTAAAAGTGTATAAAATGGTCAGTTATTATAGCTAAGGATTGAAAATTTAAAAGAAAGTATTTCGTAAGTATCTTATAGTGTAACCAAAAAATCAAAAAAATATATTCACATATTACATGGTAGATTTTTATAGGCATTTTAAGTTAAAATTTGGACGAAATTAGATATTTAAATTAAAAATAACAATGTTATTTATTTCGTTGTAATTTAAAAATATTTTTGTAGGACCTTGAAACTTTTAAAGTATATTATTATATTTTTTACATTTAATTACATTTTCAAATGCAATGTTTTCTGCAAAAATTAATTCAACCTTCTATAATATTAATAGTTAAATTAATTATTTTAATAGCAATTTTATCTCAAAATACACTTAGTCATGTAGACTGACAGACCGTCTTCGCTCAGAATCGTTTTTCGTATACAATGATTCTATATCATTGAATACAAATTTAACACATCCATGAAAGTGACCCACTCGACACCTAGGTACTGTACAGCAGTTCGGCACCCACTTGCCGAACTTTTTTTAATTCGTTTTTCTTGTAATATGCAATGGTCAATGGTAATTTCTTATTTACTAATAATGCATAGGTAATAAAAAATCAATATGGGTGTGTGCGTGTGTGTGTGTGTGTATAGAGACCGAAAAAATTCAACATATCGTAACTTTGTGTCTTTAATTTTAACTTTGATTCAAAATACAGTAGAACCCATTAATCCGCACTTATTGGGGCTCTAGGTTGTCCGAATGAATGAAAGACCGGATTAATCGAAATAATCAAAAACCGTGTAGTTTAGGTTTAATCAGACTGACGTTAAACACATAATCTAATTTATTTAATAACTATCGGATAACGTGAATGTCAATATGTTATTGGTTTTTATAAATAATCCCGATAACATTCATCTCTGGGAAATTCGTGGAACTCGTTACTCGTTTTCATGTTTATTTTAGTTGGCGGCACAAACTGTGTAGATTACACGTTATTACGGATAGCCAAGTCCGATCTAATGAGGTCGAGATTTATAAAGTTCTACTGTATGCATAACATTTTAAATAAAAATGAGGGTTTTTTTAAGAGGTCTGTCCTTTTTTTATAAAACTGATATTGCGCAGTTAAAAAGTTTACGTATTCTTAAAGCAACTTGGGTTTTAAGATTTACCAAAGATTAAAAGTTTATTTTTTCTGTACCTGCCATAATAACTAATATTAGCAGCTATACTAAAACTGTGTTTCTTTCTTTAGATTTTGTCACCTCGACATAGCTCACCTTTGTACGTTAAAGTTCAATCCAATAGACATTCAAAAAAAAGGCCGAGTTTATCAAAGTTAAAAATATCTTACTCAGAATCTTTCACATATCACATCTCTTTCAACTTAATTTATAGTTTTTTATTTGTCACTTACATTTAGATTTTAGGCACTTCAAACCCTATTCGTTTTCCATTGTAGAGTAAAAAAAAATACATCACAAACTGAATAAAATCAAATCAGTGCAAACATGTACCTACAATGGAGTACTCCAGCAATAGGTATAGGTTAACAGCTAACTGAATAAAATAAAATTAATAAAAATAAAATCGGTTACTAGCTGAAACTCGAACATTGAGCATTAATTTGATATTATATAGATATCAACGTTATTACAGCGCTATATTAGCTCTGTCATTTAGCTCATACTTTTTATAGCCTGGACCTTGTAATAATTGTATCCTTTATCTAATTAGTCATACATTCCAGTTAGTGAATAATAATTCATATTTCATAATAAGCGGTGGGTATCGGATAATGATTTAAAATACCGAAATAAGTTATTAAATTAATACGTAGAGACGTAGAGTCGTAGATAAGTTTAATTCGACAATGCTCAATTATCGGGACTGAAAAATACTTCGATGCATAGAAATTCGAGATAGCGAGGTTCCACTGAGTACATAACTATATACAATGTACATACTACATTGGTACAGTATAGACTCTCGGTATTTCGATAATCCAGCCGTGCGATAATCCGGCTATATTTTATTTTAATTTTTTAATTTTAAACGATAAAACTAACTGATTAGACCGAATGAACTGATTAGAAATGGTATGTTTTATTCAATTGACATTGACGTTAAAAGTGTTAAAACAACTACAAAAAAAAGTCTTAACAACATCTTTTCGGAGTTTCGGACAAAAAAATCTACCGCTAATCTAACGTTTATTTATAACTTTTAAGTTATTACAGCTAGTCTTCTCAAAACGATTTTGGATAATAGGGGATTTAAGAGAATAATAACTTTAAGGTAATCGAGAACATTTGTATTTTTACTTCATAAGATCTTTACCGTTTTTGGTTTGTTACCAGCCTATGTGAAAAAAGTAGATATTTTTCAGCAATACAATATTACGACAATATTACGACATTTTTGAGCATTTTATTTTACTAAACTTTAAAATAATATTTTGTTGTTTTGTAGTTTTATCAATGCCAAAAGGAAGAATGAGTCTGATTCTTCAAAATTAACGCAGGTGGTAAAATTCTAATTTAAAAAAATAATATAAGAAAAACCCTTTAAGCAGACATTTTACTAGAACATAGGAATTAACACCATAATATACATTTGGTAACGACAAAACAGATCTTAAAACTTAAAATTTGGAACATTTAAAATAAAACTTAAATAATCACTTTGTATGATATGTTTTGTGTGGAAAACAGGTTTATAAAAAGATAATATTTTCTATTGACATATACGATATACCTATACTCTATAGTCTATAGGTATTCGTGCTGAACTAATATACATTATTTTTGTGTGGAAAACCCGTAAATAAAGTGATGTCTAGTGTCTACTATTAAATACCTGTATAGTATTGAGCAGTCACGATGTGACAGATGTCAGACAGTGATATAGATTATTTTGAACAGTTAAGAGAGCTTTCAACAAGTTTTATTTTTTCAAAAGATGGAAATTTTAAAATCAAATAAAGGAAACATGAAAATTGCATATGAATGTTTTTTATACATGAAAAAAACCTGGCCAAAACTATATACAGTGGAAATATTCTAAAGCGTCGTCATTAAATTGTTTCGCAAATTTTACAACTGGTTTATATTTAAATAGTCCTAAATTAATTCGTGACCATATAAGTCATTTGTCTAATAAAACTTTGTTGATCGCTGAAAAAATAAGATCTAACATGAAAGAACAAGCAAAAACTTCTACAATATTACAGGATCAAATTTTTTCTGTTACAGTCATAAATTAGTCGAAACTAATACTATATCAATTGCCATGTGAAAATTCAATAAAACGAACTTTAAGAAATCGAAGGAGTGAAAACTATCAAAAAAAATCAGCGTTTTGATTTTTGTTTACAAACAACCTTTATTCATTATCAAGGCATTCTTTTAAAGCCTCAACTCAGATCACGCATCTAGTCTGCTACATTTATAATATGCAGCCTACTAAATACTGGTAAGCAAGCCAATAGGCAATAGTATTGACATAGCCAGACGTAAGTCATTATCCAGCGCTGTGAATATTAAATATATCCTGACTTTATAATCTTGGCCGTGTCCTAATAGTCTGTCCTACTTGAGTTAAAAATTCTTCAACGCTAATTAATTCAGAGTTAACAACTCGTTTACATAATGTTTGGATCTTTGGAGCCTTAATCGCTTAATCTGATGTTGTTAATTTGATTTATTTATTGTATGGTCCAATGGTTCATGTTACTTAATTGTTATTTTTTGCCTATCGGATCCAACTTCAAGACTCTGTAACTCGAATATACGATTTTCCGATCCGTATTAATTTAACAAGGTTCAATTTTTAATATACTTAAAAAATTAGCTATATAGGCACCTACATAATAAAATCATCTACAGACAGAAATTATATACAAGTATTAAATTTAGGTATTCAAGGACTTAATCAAAGGTCTTTTTTTGTAGGACTTGCTAGTTGTTCGGTAATTTGCATTGAACACTCAACACTACCCAGTTTGAGTACTGATAGCTTACATAGTTATAAGTGATATCGATGTGGATTGCAATTATTTGGAAAACCATTTGGTCCTGAATGGCAAAAACCTGTTTTATCAAATAAAATATAATAATATATTCTCTTTAGCTAAAGGGTTCATACAAGCAGCAACTGGATTATTCCATGAACAATAATTATAGGTACCTAACCTACTTTTCTTTTATCAAGATTTTACCAATTTAACAAAAAATTCATTTTTTTGGTGGAAGTCCATCCTTCAGTTGTATTGTTAGCGCTTTGGTCATTATTTAATACAACTCCAAAGTCCAAGTACATTCCAAACTGAAAGAAGAAATGCAGCGGAAATTCTCCTAATTACAAAACAGTTTGTGTAACATACTAAGATTCAGTTAAAAAAATAAAATAATTGAATGATTTCATATATTTTTTGTATCTACTTATAAGTACTTATTTCATTTGTTGTCGTGCATTTGGATTTGTAAATAGTCTTAAAAACAAAAAATTGATTCATTATGGAGTTTTAGTGGAATGAATAATTATGAAATTCAAGTGCATCAATTTTTTATTTGGTAATCATTGAATTTTCATTCAAGGGGTACCTTAGGTACCTTAGGGGTAAGACCTAACCTATTATCGTTTTAAACACACGCGTATCTAGCTAAAAAACATAATAAATAATATGTTAAATTGTCATCTAGTGGACGGACGTTGTGGTCCCTTCGCGGTTTCACACCCCTCCCCTTTTGGCCACCACCGCAAGTCGTACAATATTATTGATACAACACAACAAGATGTACAATAAAATATTATCGTCGTCGTCGTGTTGAGAGCATTCGTGTGTCGATCAGCTGTTCCGCGGTCACGGGTGCCCGGTTACACGTTGGGATAAATTGAATAGGACATTGCCCGCTTCCCGTTCGCAGAATCGCAGTAATACGATAATAATAATAGTAATAATAATAAATGTTAACGTAAGACCCGTTCGTAAGTGACCCGTGACCCGTTATTTGCGCTAAAGACTCAGTCGTTCGAAACCGTTATTATTGTTTCCGCAGTTTCGCACATCACGACCTAATGCGTCGTCAGCAGCAGCAGCAGCAATAATATTATAGGTATTATATTATATTTAGTAACAGCAAGGAGGATTTTAGTTCACGTCGAACCATATTACCAAAACAACGGCGCGCGCAAGACACGAACCGAGGCGCCGTTATCTCTTAACCATCCTTATCACTCGCCCCATACAACAACATTTTAACAACATTAAATTACAACAATAGTTATTATACAACAGTGTAAATCGACAATATCGAATATTTGATATCCCACTATCCCAGTTCCGTCCCGGGTAAGTGGGCGATAATAACGATAAAAACGATAAAAACGATAACATCGGTATCAACGATAATAACGATAATAACGATAATAACGGTAATAGTAATAATATAACAGCAACAAAAACAGTCTCGGTCGATAGTCGATATCCGCGTCACCGTCTCCTGCTAGCTACGTCCGCGAAGCGATGATGTTCACTCAGACTAGCCTCGGTTGCGTTTGAACATGAACGCCCGCCGTTCCGTTGCCTCCGTGTCAACGCTTCGCTGCAGCCGTCGTCGTCAAGTTGTTCGTGGAAGGAATCGTGCAGTGCCCACATTCCAGGATACTTAAGTCTTAAATGCGTCGTTGTCTGCGACGGCCATTTACTCGGTTCTTCTGGTCAGCCCGACGTGTCCAAGCTCACAGCTCTTATAACCATATTATGTAAGTAGAGCATTACGACAAACTCTTATGTTTCCTACCGATTCCCAATCGAATGCCGTTGACGCTTGATTCAACTCCCTAACATAATTTTGCCCAGAACTCTAAAGTACTTTTACCGCTTGAAAATGTGATGCTGAAAGAGATACCGTGTTTCTCTCGAGCCAAAGACGAACACTAAAATGTGCAAACGTCAATCGCTGTCAAAGTGACGGCACAAACACATTTGTTTTTCAATCAAATTTAATTCTTACAGATTAAACAACTATTAATATTTGTAGGTTCCTACTTAATATTAATTTCATGGTACCTGTGTAATCTGGGGCCTTTAGAAATATCATATTTACTATAAATGCCATATAGGTAGTAGGTACCTATAATGATTTCAATACAATAGAATGTTATTTGAATTACTATTATATTATACATTTTTTTTTTTTATGCGGTACTACTCTATTATTTAAGCAAATAATTGGCTTGAGCATTTCTCAGGACTATGATGACAATTAAAAATTCAATTATTGATACAAAATATTGATTTAGAATAAATTCTTATATATATTTATAAAACATTTGAGTGCACTTTTATGGGCATTTATTATTAGGTACCTACTTGTTTATAATTATTTAATCCAATACTCAAAGAATAAACAGTTAACTAAATTAATATTTTTTAACTTTAATGTATGGAGCATTTTTAAAATAAGTTTTTTCTTAACAATTAAATATAACTGTAAAAATGTAAAATATGCTCATTAATTAACAGTTATTAAATCATGTTTATCACACATACTAACAAAATATTTTATTAAAGGGATGCCATACCCGCATGTACCCTGACATGGTACAACATATCAAAGTTACATTTAATATTATAATTCTAGTGAATTGACAAATTATCAAACTTTAAGGTGATTCAATTATTATAATATATATTAATAATATTTTTAGTGTGCCCTACCTTTTTTAAATTTCAGGACACGTTCAATATTTATATTTATACAGTGGACTATATATACTTTTGCTAACCCTTCTTTTTTGTTCAGTCCAATAAGTACATTGAAACAATAAATAAAATATTATCTTTCTTTACAGTAATTTAGATACAGCAGACTATTGTTTTTTGATATTCTTTGAATAAAATATCATCATTGATTATGAATACTAGTATTTATAATCAATGATATCATTCATTTGCCGAATTTATGACTTTTATTTGAGTTTGTACTTTGTATTTATTCAATTATTGTATGTTTAAAGTATCGGATATCTCTATGTATATAGGCGTCACTAAGTTCAAAAGGGTATCAAGAGGTATTTTAACTAGCCCGAAAAAAAAATACTAAATAGAATTGAAATAAGTTTGGCAAAATTACAAATAATAAGGTTCGGTAAACGTGCAATCTATACAAAATGTACAGAGTCTATTTAAATTTTAAAATAAAAAATGTGTGTTTAAATGTCAATATTGTAATGGTATATGAGGTTAGTTATATTTGAATATCAAGTGTTAATTATAGGATTGAAGATATTAGCAAGCAAAGCAAATGCTAACCAAATACAAATTTTTTGTAAATATGAAATATCATAATTATATTTGTTAACCAGAATTTTGACTTTAGTGATGCCCTTGTCCATGCAGGTTAACATTTGGATTTTTAAACTGCAGGTGTTCATTAATTCTAGTTCAAATCTTGTTTAACCGATGAACATTTACACTCCTTGGGGTACACATTATACAACAAATATTGAAAGATCGATTAACACAAACTTTGCACTAATTTATTTCTATTTACAATTCTAAAGTATTGTTTTTTTTATTATTAAATAATAATTTAGCTTTTCATTTATGCTACCCGTTTAAAATGTTTAATGTTTAGGGGCTGATTGTAATACTTCTGCTAATTTGGTAGGCCTGGTTTGGAACGTCTCGTATATATCTATTGATATTGTAAATTTAAAGTGAGTTATAACTAGTTATAACAGTGTAAAATATTACCATTTTCAAATGCACATAATTAGCTTCAAAGTAGACTAAAATATTAAAATATTAATAAAAAGATAATTTACTTTAAATTACCTTTAAATTTAACCATGATTCACCCTAATATTTGAAATTATTGCTAATAACACAAAATTGGTTCCACTGAATGTAAATTTGCTATGTTATGCATAGACTAAACCAGTGAGCGAGCTACCAAGAGAATCTTGGTGGGCCGGGACTGTAAAAAAAGTATATACAGTGAGTTCGGCTTAATGTGATGACTGGTTTATTCGAATCAAAAAAGAAAATCCCAAACCAAGTCTTATGTTAAATTGACTTTTTATTAGAATCACTATATACCAGATAATTGAATCCCTTTTATGAACATTCTTATCGTTTTTATGGTATTTCAAACAGATTAATTTATAAGACAAATTTTATTTTTGAACTTATCAGCATGACAGCGTACCTATCGTTGTACGCCATGTTGTTCAGTTATCTTTTTAGATTGTTTACTCGTGTCGTTTAGTTTATTGTAGTTCGTAATCAAATATTGATATACCACCATAAATATGAATTTTAATTTCAGGCTAATATGAAAATTAAATTAGAAGATTCTCAAGTCCAATAAGAAATAGTTAGTTTCTTTACTTTATTTAAAATGTTTTTTTTATTATTTTTTTATTTAATATTAAGTATAAATAAAGAATTTAAAAAAAAAAAAAAGGTTTTATGGAATCAATTGGTTAATAGAACCAAAATGGCCCTCACTAATGTGATCACACTAAGCATGATCAATTTCATAATATTACTAAAAAAAAATTTGAATACCTAAGTTTTTATATTGTTATTTATCACCAAGTTATGACCTTTCAGAATCTAAAATATGGTCACACAATTTATTTTATTAGGGGTGGTAATCGGTGTTTAACTAATGCAATTGCGCTAGCCCTATAAATCTATGGTTATGGGTGGGTCCCCCCGGGGCTTTGATACCTAACAAAAAACTTATTTCTGATATTCACACAAAATTACACAAGAAAAACATTTCTCCAAAAACCATTTTAGTTAACTATATATTGAATCAGGGTGGTGGGTGGTTTTTTTCATAATTGTGCCAGGGTCTGAGATTTTGTCACCACGCCACTTGGGGTGGGCTATGTTTAGGGGCAGATTTTAATACGAATTTGAAATCTTAATGGGCCGAAACTCTATCTGGCACTGGTTGTTCGTTTGTGAGATGGAAACTACACATGAATGTGGGCGTTCTCTTAAAAAATTTTTTATCACACTTTTTCAAACATTAAAAGTACAAGTTAAATATATAAAAAAAAACACAGGGGTTCAAATTAAAAAAGCTAACATTCCTAACAAGATTGCCTTAAAAATTGTAATGAGGTAGGTACATTCTTGAACCATTAATTTTTCTTTTATAACCTCACATCCTGTTTTATAGCATTGAGGGGACAAAAGTATTCTTCTGCCCCTCAAATACACAAATAACAAGTAAAATAAACTTGATTTACAGTTAACACAATTGAATGTTTAGCTTTGTTTACTTTTATTCTCTAAAATGTATAGTTATAGAACTTACAGCTGCTTAGTACTATGCTCATAAAAATTCAATTGAACACCTAAAACATTCAAACCCTTAAAATTGTCATGGATGTTCATAATAATTTAATGCATTTAAATGCCATAAATTACTAAAAATTAAAAGATTTTGGAAGTTCTTCGAAACTGATATTTTCTTCCATTTGTATGGATCAAAAAAACTTTTCCTTTCCTTTCGTGGTATTTTTCCTTGATGAAAGATGATGAAATGATTGATGAAAAAACATCTCAAGTGTTTTGCTTTTTTATCTGCATGAGAGAAAAATTAAATAAGTCTTATTGAAATGTCCTCATAATATTGACAGAAGCCATTGATATATTGATAACTAAAAGAAATGAAAGTAGTATTGCAGTAGATGGGTACAAGACTTACAATCACTGAAAAGTTAGGCCTTACTACTGGAGTATAGTCTTTGTTTTTTTAAGTAGTTCAAAAAACTGTTTATCATGTTCAAAATAGTTTCCTTTTAGGCAATGTTAACAGCTTCAAATCATTGAATAAAAAAGAACATTAATTAAAACCAATGAGGTATTGATTGAGAAGCAGTCAGTATCATATTATTATTTTTCTGTTTTGGATGAAACTATGAACTTTTCCATTCGTTTAAGACAATTCCTCCTGTGAAAAACAAAGTCTTATTAAAATTATACTTGAATAAAAATGAATGAACTAATCATTAATAATCATGCATATAAATAAATGACATTGTCAAAATATTTAAAAAAACATTGTTTCAGTCAATTATTAATATTTGTCAGATTTTCTAATGAATGATATTTTTTTTATTTAAAAAAGTTGTGGTATTTGACATTTTGTTATGTGGTTGTTTCTTCTTAATTTGGAAGATAACCTAAGCGTAATGAAAAATACTGAACAGCGTTGTTAATTTGTTTATTTTCCCAATAGTGATTATTAAATTAGTTTGAAGTTCCGAGTTTAATGACTGTAAAATAAAATCCTATTAATAATATATTGTTTATTTCCATCACACTTTTATCTCATTCGGGGTGTATAATAATATTATGTTACTCGTGGTACGAATGACGAATATTTCGGTTGGTTTGCTCAGTTTATAAAACTTGCATCTGAATATTTTTCAGTTTTCGAAGGGTCTAACTTTAAAACGAAATGATTAGTATGTTTAAAGTGTTAAGCTACAATTCGACAGCAAATATTTTCAATATTATTATTGATTTATTCGAGGATGGAAGATTTGGAAATCTCGGAATTCCCAACAAGGGATTGTTTTCTGAGGGTGGGGCGTCCCGGCAACATTATTATTTAGTTCACTATGCTGTCCCGTAAACGTGTCGTTAAGTTTGCAACACTGCGGCGTATACAACACAATAATATGTATGGTCACACCATGACTGTATTGACGATGTTTAATGTCGGAAGAATGTGGGTTACTGACACTGACTCACTGAGACACTTACACTGAGTACGTGACTGACGCACTTACGTTCTTACTTGTTAGTTGTTAGTTGTTGTTTGTTTGGTCCGTCGTTCAGTCTACTGTTGAGTCATCCATTTTTTTTTTTGACTGCGGCATTATTCATTTGTGCGTCAACACGTTCACACGTCTCCAGTGTTTATTAGTGAGTAACGCGTATACCTTTTATACATTCCGAAATCCAACATAAGTTCTTTAGAAATATGTTAATTTATGTCCACAATCCGATACTAAAAAATTAGTATTGATCTGGTCAAAACACGTGTTTTTTTTCCGCCCGCAGTAAACTCGGCCGTTCCCTTTCCGTGAATTTAAAATATCTCGATCCACTGCGAATACAACCACGGCCGACAGATAACAGGTTAATCATTTTATACCTCATTTATTACCTAAACATAATTAAAATAGCATTACAGTTAATATCTTATTATGATATGCCCTAAAACGGTTATGCTAACGTTACCTAACCTTCATATAAACGTAATTTAATTTCTCTGTGTTAGTGCCGTCTTTGTTCATGCTAATTAAAAATAAAGTTTCTTTATTAAGAATTCGATTTAAATAAATAAATTGATACTATGCAACCTAACCGAAAGCCAGGTTATGTACATACTAGATAGGTCTATGTAGTATAGTACCAAAAAATGAAGAAAAAAAATAGATAAATCAATTTTATTTTATATTTAAAAGTTAAAAACATGTGGACTCTTTTTTGGGTAGTAAAAAAATAACCAAGTGTCATCTCTATCGAAACACATTAAATATTACCTCCTAAGGATTTAACTATAAGTTTAATATATTTACAATAATAATATCTGTTCTTATTTATAAATTATTATTTACCGCACAACATATTGGCATAGTTAATATATTGTTAAGCATTAAATACAATTTTATTTTATTTATCTGTACCTCTAACTAAAATGGGGAAGTTTACATTTTTTCTTAGAGATATAAAATAATTTTTTTTTTTAAATTTGTACAGGTAATACAAAATTAATTGCAATGTAGGTACCTATGTTGTTATTAATTTTTATTGCTTTTGCATTTTTAACTATCAATTTTAATACTTAATTAAGTTAAGAAAAAATAAATAACCAATACAAATAATTTTCATCATTATATTTGTACATATGTAATAATATGTCTTCCGTTTAATCTGTTAACATTTAATAATAAAGACATGAGGAAATAATCCGATGGGATTGATGGATACCAAACATATTAACTACCTATTTGTGTATCTGTTGTTACTATGAATGTCCGCAGTTGGTGATTAATGTCTGTACACCAAAGTCATTGGTGAATGTTGGCATATTGATTAAATTTGTTCTGAATCCACTATATAAGTACTTAACCACTTGTTTTAGAAAATGTTAATTTTTGTGAATAATGTTGATAATTTGTCTGCAATTTAAAATAACATTTATGAATAACCTAGGATATATGTGAAAAAAATTTCTAAACAGCTACCTACCTAATTATTTATGAATTAGGTACTCGTCAATTTGAATTACCTACATATTAAAATAGTTTTATTTACTAATTGTGGTTTTTTTTTTTTAGGTTTTCATGCCAGTGAACAAAGACAATTGGTATCAAATTTGTATTTTCAACAAGTAACAATATTAAAGTTCAAATTCCTCTTCAAAAATACGTAACATTGATCATATCAATGAAAAAATCTATGATTTTGCCAGCTTATAAACCTAGAATTTTAAGAAATGGTAAAATTGTGGTTGCAAAAAGAAATAATAAAATTCAAAAAAAGTCTATCCCAAAAGAAAAGATAATTAATAAATTATCTTTTCTTAAAACAAGTTCAAATGATATAAGTAATTTAAACATTAAAAATAAAAATGAAATGATGGTAGCTTCTAATTATAACAATATACTTGACAACCGTAATTTATATGTTATGCTTACTAAATTGCCACCGTCAGTAATCAATGGATATTCGTTTAATGATCAAAACAATAACAACAATAAAAATAAAAATTATACAAAATTAGAAGATTATATTCAGTTAAATGAACTTCAAATATACAACAAGCTTGAACCAAAGATAGAGAAATGTAAAATGTTAACTGCAACAAAAGAAACTAAACAGACAGGTATGACATCAAACTCTTTCAATACTAAAAGTTGTTTGAAAGCTAAAACATGTGATCATTCAGTAAAAAATCAAACTCCTGATGTCCGAATTACACGTGGGAAAACAATCAAGCTTCAAACGGAAGAAAGAAAACAATTGGATCAAATAATTTTTGATAAATTTCCTAACAACACGTTTAAAATGTTTGCTATTCAACTATATGATATTAACGAAGAAGTAAAATTTCTTCGAACACTTGGATTGATATGTCGTTTTAAATGTCCATATACTTGTAAAATTAGAAAAAGAACATAATGACCTATAAATATTATATAGTTTTTATTTTTCATTCAATTAAGAATAATGTATAACTTAAGATTTTTAAATATTAGTTTTGTTATTAGAAATAAATTAAATGTAATGTAGAGAGATGTCTTGGTAAATAGCCTTTTAAATTTAAAAACTAGTTTTTTTAATTATATTTTACTTTAAATTAAACATATCTAGTGTATGTTATATATTGTTAATAAGTATTTATGAAAACAAATTAAAATATTAGTCAATATTATTTAACTATTTTAATTTATTTCACAACATTTTTATGTATTGTAAAATAAGACAAATAATTATAAATGGTCTAATTGGATATACTATTTCTCATTATAATTAATTGATTTAATTTATTAAAATTTAACTATGAAAAAATGTATTTTATCCTAGTAGGAATCTAAATGTATACATTTTTTTTAGTTAAATATGTATTAATTAGTTTTTATTAACAATCATTATGCTGTAAAACATTTACTACTACTATTATTAGGTAGTTATTATTTTTATAATATAAACTAAATCTTTTGTTATTAATAATGTGTAAGACTAATTGTTGTAATTGTTCATTCATAAAATTCATCGATCATTCATTATTTTGATTGTTATTTTAGAAACATGTAATAAAAATAAATTTTTATAACTTAATATGTGTAAATTTGTGAAGGCTTTATATGTTTTAAAATAGTTCATACAACTATATAAGCTTATATAGCTTAAATTTAATATCTATAATTTGTGGTTGCATTATAAGCGTTCAACTTTTATTGCTGGTGATAATTAGGGCTACGATTTATATGCAATAAAAAATGGTAAAATATGCATTTGATTTATTAAAAATTAGACACAAAAAACAAAAACTAAATTTTAAAATTCCAAAATATTAAATATATTAAGAAAAACTATTAATAATGTTATTTAAAAGTATTAGATGAAACAATAATGTGGTGTTTAAAATTTTCAAAAATAAAAGACCTGTTAAATCTTACTTTTATACTGTGCTAGTTCAACATCACATGACATAATTTTTGTAAGTGCCACAACTTACTTTTGGCAGGCTTTAATACAAAACAAAACTATGGGGCCCAATTTTTAACATTTTCCCAAAGCAATATAGAAGTTAATAAAAGTAGCCTGTTAGTAATGTTTACTGTGTATCATATTGTTAACCTTCTCGAACCGCACACGTCAGTAGACAAGATATTATAAAGCCAATAATAAATGTATTGCAATATGTTAATTTTTTCATAATATGACATTACAATATAAATTATTAACTTACATTTATATAATATATTAAATAACTGTTTTATTTTAAAAAGTTCTTTTTACCTTTCGTATTTGCAAAGTAATTTATTAATTTGTCAAGATTTAGTTCATTAATTGACTTTATTTTTCTAAATATTAAGTATACTTGTACAAGTTAAACTTTCTCAAGAAATTGATTTAAGATGATGAATTTTTTTTAACTTTAATTTGGAAAATTATCAGATACTTATTTAATTTATGTATTTATATTTTTTGCGTCAATAAATAATGTAGACAGAAAATTTATAAATTATAATGAAATAATTTAAAAACCACAAAGACTTTGATAAATATAGATTTTTTTTTTGTGAATATAAATCTCACAATTAGGTACTTCATTTTTTTACTTTAATGTTGGGCCTTTGTTTAAAAATAAAATGTGGAACAGGGAATGCAATGCGCCAATGCATACCTTGAGTGCTGTACTTCATTGTGGCGTAATTCATGGACATTTCAAACAAAAGCAGCCGTCAGAAGTTGCAAAAAAAAATATGGTAGTGCATATCAATCCTAGCCCTAGTGATAATTAATGTGATCAATGATTTAAACACTTGTCCTCGTAAATTGATAGGTCGATAAGTCCATACACTTTCATCTGCTGTTGTTCTATGTGTTAAGCTCAGAATTGTAACCTTATGGACCCCCGAACAGTCTTATTCAAACCAAATCAAACTTTGGATTTCACAATTTCAAAATCATGCTGAAATAATAACATATTTATACCTAACTATGGATAGCATGAAAATGAGAAAACCAAACAGTATCAATGGTTTCAAATGTTATATATTTAAATATATAATTGATGCTTACTCAAGAGTAACTTAGCTCTTGAAGTCACAGAATAAGCAATTTAAATAAAATTTTCTTTCATAAACCTATTCAAACTAAATCCTGTGTAAATTAGGTCATCAACAAATCATGAAAGAGGTACATTTTTAAGTTTTTTTCACTTTAAATGAAACAGTTTTCAGTCTTACAAGGAAGTTGTAATGTAGGTATATGCCTTTTAGTATAATGTACATAATATATAAATAATTGGTAGTATCCAGTAGAAGACACTTTTATATCTTGGGGAGAGGGAGGCCTTGGAATCAGGCCGTTCTTAAGCTTCTGTGCCGTGTTTACAAATATACCACTTGGGGCAGATTTTAAATAAAATGCCACCTATTTTGTAACCCCTCCTAGTTTCTACACGTCACATAAGAAAAAATTGAATATTAACTACTCATTGGGTGATAAAATAATAGTTATTTAAGTGTCTGATGTACCTACAAATAAAATATTTTAAACTATAAATATCGAATTCGAATAATTCAATCACTGTGGGTTTTGATACGAGTACCTACCTAAATGCGAAAAATACCATTGTGAATCAGGAATCAGGATTTATAGGTACTATCGTAGGGGGCGAGACACTTTCGACCAAAAACGTACCCTTCCCTTTTCGGCCGATTCACTTTTCGACCAAATTTTGAAAAAGATCGATTCCCTTTTCGACCAAAAACGCGCCTTTCCCTTTTCGGCCGATTCACTTTTCGACCAAAAAAATATTATTGAATAATAAGTATAAGTCTTTATATAGAAAAAATAATTTTTGTTAGTTATTTTTAAATTTAGTAGTAGGTTACAAATAAATAATGATAATAATTACATATAAGTCTTTATGTTATACATATCATAAAAAAATATTAAAAAATATATAAGTTGTATAAGCTACTAAAATGTATAAATGAATATCTAATAATATTTATGTACATTCTACGCATATACAGCAACCTTTATAAATTATAATATTATGGTAGTTGCCAATTGTTATCACATCACAATCAAACTCGGCGGCCACTATTTACGACAAAATATTATATTTTATAAGTTATTATTATAGGTTTTAATCATTTTCGATTTGTATAACATTAATATTGTGTATTATATTAAACTTTTTTTTTTGGTCGAAAAGTGAATCGGCCGAAAAGGGAAGGGTACGTTTTTGGTCGAAAACGGCCATGCCCATCGTAGGTATATAGTGGCTACAGGGGGCTTCGCCCTCCACCCTTTACATCAACTTTAAATAAAATCAACATATTATACATAAAATATCTCAGTATTTGAATATAGTAATATTGTGAATTGTGATAAATTAAATAATGCTATACCTACCTACTAGAAAATACCAATTTAAAATTCATATTTTAGATTCTGAGTGGAGTAGGGAATTTACTGATTTTAAAATAAGTATACAGTAATGTGTTTTTATATGATGTAATGTTTTGGAACAGACAATTTTTTGCTTCAAACTTCAATATTGCATGTGGTTTTCTGGTAAAAATGTTTTTTTTTTTATTTACTTACTCAAAAACTTTAAAAAAAGGGTGAAACACTATTGTGGACGCTTTACCTTTTCCGTAATACGATTGTAGACTGCCACTATATGACAAAAGATATGATTTTGTACCAAAAAAAATAACACGATTCGGGACGAAATTTAGTGAAACATTGCCAAGTTGTGCTATGTAGTCTACTAAACCCGTCGATTATAAATTTTATGATCGATTAATGATGAGTGATGGTACAGTGTTATTTGCACTGATAAGTTTGCTCACAGAAAGATTCTCAGATGGATTTTTTATCAGATGTCATTGAAATATTTGCACTGCTGCAGTCTTGATTTGTACAATTGTACATAACCATTTTATTTACTCATCATTCCGCTCTTTGGCTAATTAACTCTTTCCAAATTTAACCTAAATGTTTAACCAGTATAAACTTCAATGTTCCAATAAAAATATTTAAATAACATTTTCCATAATTAAAAAAAAACTACAATATTAATTTAAGTACCTACCTGGCTACCTAGTTAAGTGCTAACCTTAGCGAATGTGCAATAGTTGTAGTATTTAACTGTACCTAATGAGTCATTACTAATGACTTATAAAATTCTGTAAGCTTTCATTATGCATTGCTAACTCCCACATTATCCATATATTATTTATAAATTTGGCAACATTTTTCCGCAATCGTGTTATTTTCGGAGTCCATTGTTATACTGTAACCGTTTGCAATTGGGTTCTTCTTAAGATCGCACTGATAAGAACCGTCCGCAATCGTGTATCACAGACAAATAAAATGACTTTCAATGGTTATTTATTAAAAATGATGAATGCCAGGGTTTAATAAAAATTAGACAGCTAGTTGACTAGTTAAATTTGACTATGTTGAAAAATGATTCACCTGTACTGAGGCAAGTGAATTAGAGCAATGCCTGAATAAATAAATATACAAATAAATAATACATTGCCACATTGGTAACTGCTTTCATGATCTCATTATGATGTGAATAGTGAATTTGTGATATTCTACTAATATTTAATACAAATATATAATGTAGTCAGTTAAAAATGCATTCTGTTCAAATTCGAGACGAAGAATAGAAAGATAAAAATTAAAGTGACGGATCAAATTAACTTCAAATGTATTTAGGATTGTAAACATTATAAAACGAATACCTGCAAATAATACATATCTATATCTACTGCATTGCCAATAGTATAAGGGATATGCGTGACAGCTCTCGCGATTGACAGGCCAAATATCTCATCTGGCCCTCTCCTGCACCCAATTATGAGTGGTTCCTATGGTTTATGGACATTGGACATCATGGGCTCAATAACATCGCCAGTAACGCCACAAATAATAATATGATCGTGCAGTGATCACTACAAAATACATGAATATGTATAGTCAGTCATTAATTGGTTTTCGAGTTTTCGTATTGATGAACACAATTTAATATGTTTCTAAGTATGTAATATTGTAATATATACGACATAGTATATGATCGCAAAAGGGCTAGGTTTGGTTCCAGTCTGCGTAACACATCACTTGCTTATCCCTACTATCATATTGTCAATTCAATTATTATTACTAGGTATAGCCGTATAGGCGCTACGCTACGTCACATACGACATACCTATCGAAGGATCTGGCAGTCAAAAAGTTTCGATCAAACCTTGTTTATATAATGCTCCTATGGGCACTAGTCACAAATTTCCAATTGTTCAAAAGAAAAGTCATTTTCTGTTCTAAAACGAATAAAAATATCATTGATCAAGCAATAACTGCTGACAGGGTGATAGCTCATTATAGCTATACCATCGAATCTGAATTCAGTACCTATATAGCTGGTAATAGTTTACATTTTAACAATAGAAAAATCATTTTCTTAATCAATCTCAAAGAAAATGTATAATAATTGTAAAGATGATTTAAATTGTCTCATAAACAAATAAAAAATAAGGTTAGGTTAATTAGGTATATGTTATTAAGTATTAACCATACAACATACGAGTTACTGTAAAAATAAATCAATAAATGTTATGTATTTATTTTAGCATTTAATCCATCTTTTTTAAGTTCTAACAATAGAGTGGGATGACCTTTTGGTTACTATACCAGGGTTTCTAAATTCTAAGTATTGTCTTGACTTCTGAAAAAGGCACACGGTCACGCAGCCAAACTTAGGATAAGGCTTCAGGACAGTATCCAAGCTAGACACATAGGTAGTATCCCAATCCCCGGTGTCAGTGTGCGTTATTTTTCATAAAAATTACGTACAAAAAAGACAATAGATCTCTTTTTTAAATGTTAGTATTTTGCTTAGGTAATTTTTATTTGTCTTATATAAAAATGGTTTATTATTGTAATTATTATTAAACAGAAAAACCATTCTATGTTGGTTTCCATCGTTGGATTTTTACGAAGTATGGTTTACAACATTTATTATTTTTTATCAGTGTTTGAATATAATTAGAATTTAAGACCCCTTTAAATAAACTTCATCTCATAGGAAAAGGTCACGAGATAGAAGAGACTTACTGTTAATCTACTGACCCTTTATACTATATTTTTTCATTTAATTTAATCACACTTCTTTGAAATAGTAAAATGCTTAACACATTCACTGTCCACGTGTCAAATTAAATCTAACGTAATCAGTCTTTTGGCCCATTTGTGGGTCACTTTAAACCTATTCGAACAGTCCATGATTAGTACATGTGGTTAATTTTATACATTTATTTCCCTGTATATTTATTCGTATGGACTACAAGATATGAAATTCATAATAACACAGTTGGACTATTGAGATGATAAGCTTTTTTATGGTATATAGTTTTAATAGGTTTTTAATTGTTATTATGTAATTTAATATATTCTTATCGAACTGGACTGAAGCGTAGGTTTTATCAATTTCAATAGGGACTAATCAATAAATAAACAATGAACCACATATGGGTCATCGGGCAGTGAACATGTTAAGCTTTTTAACAAAAAAACAAAATCATTATCAACATAAATTGAAAATAAATCTAAAAAAATGTGAATAATTCAAATATTTTGAAAGACCTATACATTTATATATGTATTTTGTGAAACATCTCAAGTTTATTTAACTATTTCAATTTCAATAATTAATTACAACAAAACAATTTATAAAAATGGGTCAAAAATATTATTTTATAATAGTTTTCCCCTGTTATTTAAAAAAATAATGGGAATTCCTTATTTTTTATTCCAAAGTAGTAGCAACTATAATACTATATCAACAGTTCTACCAGAAACCACATCACACATTGACGATGAAAAAAACATTCTCCATTTGGAGAATAATAGATTCTTCCTAGATAGGTTATTCATACCTGTCATAGCAAATCATGCTATATTAAACTGTTAGGCCTTGTTAGAGTTGGTGCCTAAAAGCGCAAATTGTATGATTTTTAAGGTACCTAGCCTAAAAGCTCAGAATTGATTTGGTGTATTTTGTGTATTTTTTTCTTGCGTTTTTGTATTGCATTTGGGTCATAGTTTGCACTTGTGAGCAACAGCTCTCAATAGCTGAAGCAGTTTTCTTATTATGGTGTTTTATGATATGAGATTAAAAAAAGATTTTTAATTATATTTTTACTTAAACAATTTTTAATAGCTATCATTTAGGACAGCTTCAACATGTTAAATAATTATTACCTAAAAAGTATTAAATTATGTCTCTTGAAGTACATGATTTTATTTTATGTTAAATAATACACAACCTGCATGGATAATAATTAATAGCTCGTCCCTAATTCTTTATTTATTTTATTTTATTTTATAACGCCTAAGCAGGCAATGTTTCAATTACAATTAAAGTAGTATAAAATATAGTTATACACAATGTGATAAAACTAATACAATAAAAATTTATAATAACAACGGAGAACAATTAGTATAGTAATCTTATTCCTGAAAATGTGGTGAAGAGTAAGTTCATTGAGTCGCCCTAGCATTCTGTGATTCTATGTAGGGAATGATTTTGACCATATGAGGTGTAGAAGCACCTGATGATGTGGAAGCTGGAAAAGGGAGTGGTTTCTAGTGTTGTGAGTGGGAACTCGGAAGCATATTTTCAGAGATAGGTGAATCGATGATGTGTCGTATCACACGTACAGAGGGACACGCGCTAAAATCCAACTACGCCTTACCTCTGTACGCTCTACCTAATGACATTCTCTAAATAAATTAGAATGGTACTGTTAACTCGTGAGGTAAGATGGTATGCGTTTGCCAATCCTACGTCCGTCCCTATTGACTAAGAATGACTCAAAGATGGCACTATTCAGCCTAAAGTTAACCTAACCTAACCGTCTCACCTTGCTCCTGTCGAGTTCCACGACAATATGCATAGAGCCCCGTACGCTGCGCATGCGGTAGTCTTATATACGGTATTTTTGTGTCACCTCAGCACATCTCGCTTTGCTGGCCTGACCTATCTTAATAAAATAGTAGCTACGGTAACATGCTTCCACCTTTATAACATAAAATATACTAAATAAAATTATAATGACGACTACCTATAATATACGACAGGAGCCATTCAGAAGCGATTTGATAAAGGAATAATAATTGTCGGCATCGATTCGGCGGGAGACTAAGGATGAAAGTTAAAGGCCTGAAAGGATAAGAGAGTAGTGGTTTTTGGGATGATCAATTTTTAAGAGGAAAGCAGTATAGATTAATAATGTTTTGGACTCTTTCAATTCGAAGCTCATCGCAGGTTAGATGTAAAGCTAATAATATAAACATACAATTAAGAATTATAAATTTAAGTTACATTACACCAAAGACATAACATCGATTTTTGAGAGATTTATTTAGCCTTAACTAAAATTATATACCAACAATCAGTGGGGTATTTTTTCCCTACAGCATCCTGTAGTACTTAAACGAATTACATAAACTTACCTACCTATATATGTTATGGTTAATTGTGTAATTCAAACATTATACATGCATTACAAATTCAGGCACATTTTAATCTGCTTTATAAATTTGTTACTTTACCGATGTAGGTATATGAGCATCTAACTTTTTAGTATTTCTAACAGATAAGTAATTAATTGTTAAGGGGACATCAGTACTTACCATTAAGAAAAACATGATGTTTAGACCCAAAAATCAGACAAAACTGTAGGGCTATGAATGAAACTATTATTACAGTAAAGTAAATAATTGTTGAAATTTATAGAGGTAGGTAAACCTTTTGCTTACTTATGAAAGGTAAACTCAACAACTTTACTCCAGAAAAAATTTAAATTTAGAAAAAGTTGACTGTCCAGATTGAAATGGTATACAAAATACAAATGCCACGATAGCGTAAGTTGCACCAAAAAATGTTTGTCTGCTTATGTCAAAATATCCTCAGATAATGAATTAAAATTGTGACTGCAGGGAGACAATATGTATAGTGCTTACTGCTTAGTCCTTAGTGTATAAATTATAAAAAAGAAACAGTATAAAAAACATAGAAGTTGGTGCACATTAACATAATTTAAAACAATTTAGAGGTTACTACCAATTCTAATAGTTTTAATGACTTTTATTAAATTGAAATGCTCTTCCTTCAATAAAATTAACATGAGTATTATTCTATTTGGGTATTTTTTGGTAGAATATTGAATCTGGTTGGTACTTTGGGATGTCAAAAGTAGAAACCGTACTTAACTATATATAATTGAGAAAAACTAACAATAAACCGCGGAAACGGGAGGTGTATGTACACCAGTTTTTGACATAATCGATTTTGTTTATTGTTGTGATTCCTAAAGGAATAATAGTAGAAACTTCAAATTTTCACCAAATACTTCCTTAGAATTTTTAATACATAACTTTATTTAAAAATTATTATAGGTAGTTCTTTTTGAGCTAATTATACATTTGAAATGTTCAACCTTTTTTTGGGATTATTGTTGATATTATTTTCACATCTAGGCCAAAAAGCTTGAAATGTAATACAGCGGGTTCCTTATAAGTTATTCTTAGTGATATAAAAAAATGAATACAAATTTTTTTAGAAGTGTTGGAAACTTAGAGCATAAATTTTGATAAAATTTGTCAAAATCATCAAATTTTTCAAATTTTTTGATTTATAAAGCTTAAAAATGTAATACAAGATTCTCAATAATTAGGTGTTTATTAAATATTAAGCCAAACTTCAATAAATAATGGTTGGATTGTCTTTGAAAACAGTCACCCAATAAAATGTTTATCACTCATTGTAAAAAGGACAATCTATATCGTACGGTCAACTTGAAACTTCTGGTTTCTTTTCTTTTTGCACTCGAAAATAATAATAAGTGCGTTTTTATTTTTTACTTATCTTAAGTTCGTATTTCGTGTTAAAAGTTAGAATATTTAACAAGTGACTATCATCAGAACGAACATTTTAATACCATATATATGATTATAATTTTAAACAGCATATCAAATATTTAAAAAAGTAGTATAATATTAATAATCAAGCAATAATGAAATCATAAGCATGAGAGTTCATCGTCCATCATTGGCTATACAAAGTCAATCATATTAAAGAATAGCACTCACAATATACAATTACTGTATATTGTATATATTATACTCAATCACAATGTCTCAAACAGCTGTAACATCAATCTGCATGAATGCATAGAGGTAAGTATTAAAGTATATTTGGTTTACCATTAGATCTTTTTTAAATTAAGATTGTCATTATAGAAACTCACTTATTCACATCCCAATAACTATTTTTATTCTTATTAATACTTTCATCGTTATTATTATTGTAATGAGTTGAAAATAAGTAAAACCGATCATAGTAAACAAATTATTTCAAATACATCTCATCATAATCCTCGATCTAGGACAAATGGACGTATAGCTGTTTGGATGTGGCCGTTTGGACGTGGGGACAATATTAGACGTCAAAAAAAAAAAATAATAATAAGTTAATTATATTTGTTATAATACGTCCAAAATATAATAAATAAAATATCTAAGAAGTTCTTATTGTCAAAATTAGTTATTTTTATTAATTATCTTGTGTTATAATATTAAAAAATTATCAACGATTAACATTTTATATTAATGCAGAAAAATATTTTGATCGATTCCGCGTAAAAATGATACTTTAGTTCGAGTTTAATAACTTTGAACAATTCTTAAAATACGTTTATCCGCATCAATAAATTTCTTTAATATTTGTACTAAGTACACGTACTAGCTAAGTAAGTAAGTTATATTATATAACCTATAGGTTATATTGTTATTATAGGCTAGGTACCTATTGCCAAAACTATAAAATGCAATCTATAGCCTTAGGTAATACGCAACTAATACTTACGTAATATTCAATAATAATCGATAAAGTTCGATATGATACGATAGTACGATACCCAGGGCCGGCGCTACAAATTGCGGGGCCCCGTGCAAAATAGTTTAAATAAAATGATACACAACAATTAATATTTAATATAAATTCTTTATTTTCAAGTTTAAATAAACAAAATAAATGTATGTAATGACATATATTATATTATTTATTAAATATTTTAGAAGAATTTTTTTCTTGCCTTTTCACTTGCAAACTCATTTATGAGCGTATATAAACAACCTCTAGTTAGTAGTAGTTAATATAGTTTCAGCTATATCTTTTTCAATGGATATTGTCGAAAGTCCAGTTAGTCCAGTAGGGACAAATAAGTACTGATAATTGAGATACCAAAATAATATTATCGACATGACAACATTCGACTTAGTCTATTTGACTATTTATACTCTTCGGTTAAACACTCTACATTCCGACAATCGATTATCGATACCCCGAAAATGACCATAATTATATATTTTATTGTAAACAATACTAAGAATAATATTAATGCTATCAACTATAATATTATAATTAAAAATGTTATTTTTTTTTAATTATAATATTCGATCGCAATAATGGTTATGTTTTTCTGGAGTGAGCCGGCTTCCGTTGGGCCACACATTTGAGCGGGGCCCTGTGCAGGTGCCCTTGCGCTGGCCCTGACGATACCATTAGTTATATTATGAGCATATAATATCAATGGTTTTATAATTTATAAACACCTATAAATAAACCACAACTATTAATTTTTAATTTTTTTAATTTTTCTCAATATATTTTGATAATGATCTATTATAATAATAATATTATTTATATTTTTTGTTTTACGTCCAATTGTCCCCACGACGGAACGATTTTCTTATTTTGTTGTAATTCAAAAAGAAATGACCATAGAAATTTGACATTTTCACCAAATGTTGAGATTATCATTTTCTAAAGGTACACCAAATTATTTTGAAAAATGTTTGAGTTAGTTATAAGACTAAACATTTTTTGATTTTTTTTAATTTTTTTGCTATAAATATTGATTAAACAATTTTTGTTGGGAAAAATCCTTGAAAATTTAATATCAAAATATTAAAAATATATTGGCACAGATTTTTTTTATAAGCATTTAAACTTTAAATGTTGACCAAAATTTATCACGAACATTTACAAATTATTTTGTAGTTAACAATTTATAAAATAGTCAGTTTTTATAGCTAAGGATTGAAAATTTAAAACAAAGTTTTTCGTAAGTATTTTATTGTGGAACTAAATAATCAAAAAATTATATTCACATGGTAGATTTTTATAGACATTTTAAATTCAAATGTATACGAAATAAGATATTTAAACCAATTTTATGTTGTTAGGAATATAATATAAA
This sequence comes from Neotoxoptera formosana, assembly GCA_022818045.1. Lineage (NCBI taxonomy): Eukaryota > Metazoa > Arthropoda > Insecta > Hemiptera > Aphididae > Neotoxoptera > Neotoxoptera formosana. Next base: position 74,770,984 of record CM040630.1, read on the forward strand.
AGTGAGTTGATCTATTACCAAATTGTAAGTTAGGAACATTATACCTAAGTGTTTATACGTTGACTTTTTTACGATATTTGAATTTTTCTGTGATAATTTTGAAATTGTAACATTTTCCATTTTTACATACCTACCTATTGAACCTACCTAACTTAAATAAAAATTGAAATGTTGTAAAAAAGTCAACGTACAAACTACAAATACAGATAATGTTCAACAAAGATCGAAAAAAAATACTTCGTTTACATTATCATATTAATCAATCTTTTACATTTTAAATGAAAAATATAATTGGTTAACAGCCAACATGTAACCGTAATATTAGTTTAGTTAAAAGCAGTTGAAGTTTCAATTCTAGGTAAAATCATTCAAGGCCAAAATATCCACATTTAAAAATGTAGAAAAATGTTTTTTATTTAAAAATTACCCATTGAAATAATAACAATTTGAAGACCTACGAAACAGACATGTTGTAATGTCGTTATATTCAATAGATAACAGTTTTCTAATAAAATTAGCAATCCCTCTCAGAGATGTTTTAATTTATTTTTTCCACTACTATTTTTGATCTGTGGGGGGAAAGTGGTCCAATGACCGACCAATGTTACCCAATTCATATTGTGCTATTTTTGTCTCGTGAGCTGAATTTTTTAGTCGCATTTTCTCATTTTATTTATGTCCGAATTTCCAGATGTTTTTGATTAACCTAAATTAATATTCAATCTACTTTATTGAATTATTGCACTTTTATAATAAATACTAAGTTTGAAAATCGATTGTTCCATCAATATTACAATGCTCCATAACTATAATTACTTAACCTATCACCCTATTATAAGAATTATGAAACTGGCCTATATGAGGACTGAGGAGGACCCATTATTTCTTAGTTTCTGTGCTACTATTTTAGGTAGGTGTACTGTATGTTTTTATAATTTATGTTAAATAAGTATACGGTATACCTACTTGAGTTTTATATTTCAATCAAATATTGTAAATAAATAATTATTCTAAATTCTAACATTCCGCGTGTTCCTCGTTAAACTTGTCGGTTCATCTAGTTTTCTAACCATGTAAGTATAATGTAATTTGGCTTATCCCATATTTAAAAATATATGAATATTTAAATATGCAATAAAAAAAACTTACAAATATTGTCATAAAATACATTTGTATGTAATTATTAATTAAATATAATATGCTAATTTCTTACAAATATGGATTTCATGTAGTTCCGAGTCCTATTAGAATATTAGATACGTATAGGTATCGTAAATATACCTAGTTACTTTATTACACTCATGACACATTGTGAACACCGTGAGCTGAGCTTTGATTATAAATTATAATATATTGTATCATTTTAATTTTGTATTACACACTAAGCATTTCGTACTACACACAATTTTAGTCCTTGGTTGCAGCTGGTTAGGTTTTAAGCATTCTAATTGGACGTTACTTTTTAAATATCATGTAATAACCAAGTTGTAACCGAGTATACCAAGAATTTACTACGGCTCAACTTTAAAACCAATAAGGTTACCAGTTATAACTTATAACCATAGTTACCACGCCGACACACCATACAATACATGATGTAGCTGTGAATTCGACTGTAGTGACGTAGACAACAATTCTTATACATTTTAAAAAATTAATTTTTTTCCTAAATTATGTTTTTTTCTGATAATATAAAATGGGTATTTTATTTGTTTACCACCGATACTCGATAGTATAGATATTATTCCAAATTTTAACTATAAATTAATAAATGAGCTACCTACTATGGTTTTTGAAGCTCTATAGGTTAACCACTACTAATTTATATGTTTTCACTCAGTTTATAAATAATGCTTAAGTTTTGAGAAGAGCCACCAAGTCGACGTCATATTTTACACTGACTTTTCTTAAGCCTTTCATACTGTTATAGTCATACATTATCTAAAAAATAAAATTGAATCATTTGGCATTTGTGTTTCACTGACCATTGCTATCGTGGCTTTCTTCATATTTTTCTGATCGTTCACAACTTGTTAAAAGTTATTATAAAGTATAATAGTCTTTTCAACAATATAGTGGTGTACCAAACGGTTCTCATCTAGCGCTTATCCTTTTTCTCAATTATATCAATGGTATTTAATATTTCATTCTTTCATTTAAATAATATGATCTTAAGTTCTTACGTATTGTCAAATCTTCCAATGACTCTGATCTTTTGTAATCTGATTTAAATGCAATCATAAAATGGTGTTACCAACATAATCAAAATAACCTCATCATCTATAGCTCAATGTAAATAAATGTAAATCAATATCTTTCAATCATTCCTAAACATACAGCATTTCTACACTTTATTTATTGTCTAATAAATTAGTATCTATATCACTGTAAGCTTTTTGTACATGCCATTGGGGGGTTGTAAACCCCATTTAAATAAAATAAATAAAAATAGAAATCTTGGAATGCTAAGCCTGCCCCCCCCCCCCAATTGCACTTATGGCCAAATGTTAAGACCTCTAAAACGCGTAGGGTCCTTATCCACCTGGTTTCTAGGGAACCGTTTAATTAGTATGTATGTTATATAATGAGACACTGAGTATACTATGTTTTTATGGTTAAGCATAAAATAATTCACATTAAATCACCCAGCTTTTTTTTTTTAATCATATGTATTTCAATGAGTTAAGAACGATGAAGCAAAAAAAAATTGCGGAAACCATTGGTCATCAGTTAAAACCTTTTTGCGATTTTACGTTTATACGCATGCGCGCTACACTACTTTACTGCCGCGCGGAGAGCCTGCCGGCTCCGGTCGCCAAAAAAACTCAAATTGCCACTGGTTGTCTGGCCAGCGTTGCCACTCGCTCACTACTCAGCGCTCGGAAATAAAACGAAAATATCCCTTGACTTGTTGTATAATACCACCTTGGATGTTGGATAGGCCTCGAAATTAAACAATGTTGTTTGAGATTTCAACAGACTCGATGGCCACTGGCCAGTCTGTTAAATTAACATAAGCATTTAATTATACTGTAGTAATATAGTGGATACCAGGCGCTGATCTAGAAATGAAAAAAGGAGGGGGCTAAACGAAAAAATTTACTTCAAGTACATAAAAGCATAGGCAATAAGTTTAAGTTTTTATAGTGAATAAAAATTCATCATACATGCATATTATAAAATAATAATAATAACAACATTATCTTTTATTGCATATAATATTATATAATTACTAAGGCTCAGATTCCAATGCATTTGCATTTTTTTTCAAAATGATTTTTCATTATCAATCACGCTTAAATGTCAATAAGCTATAAGCAATATAGTATAATATGTTATATGTACTTTTAAGCAGTATATTGCTCTTCTTTACTTTAATTAATAAACTGAAAATTAATGTTATCTTTGAAATATTTAAGTCCTTAAGGGGGGGGGGCTTTAGACCCCATAGACCCCCCTTGTATCCACGCCTAGTGGCTACGAATCTACGTCGCCTAACTCGAGGTCCTCCGGGAAGCATTAATGTAGTGTTCCACGCATACGTATACACGTAAAAGAGCTAAAGAGGTAAGTAAAGTAAGAGGGCTAAAGCCCCCCCCCCATTAATGTTGAATAACATATATTATTATCTAAAGTTGATTTGACACGAATAAAATTGTTATTAATTATTATTAAATTATATGTTGTATAACTCGACTTATATGTTGTGGTATAAAACAATTACAATATATTAAAGCCTTATATTATGTTGGACCAACACTTAACAGCCCTAACACTGTTGGTACCTACCTACCTATTGTTACGTATGAAATATGAATGCTATTCGATATAAGTGTGCGCAGTGCGCTGTATTTAATTCACTTTGCCCACATATTGTATCCGGGTAGGGTACACCTTGCCCGGCCAATGTATGAACAACATTGGAGTATTAAAATGATCATTCTCACATTTGGTAAAGCACGATTTAGCATAGAATATTTTATGCGACGTTGCCACATTCAAGTTGCCGAAATTTTGTAATTTATTATTTTCACTCATATTGATACACCAATTATTATGATCCGAGCCCACCTTTATCGATAATGTTATTGACGTTATATATTGTTATCGACGTTTAAACATTTAGCAATAGGGGAAAATATAAGACAATTAAGATACAATTTCAAAATTATTATAAAAATAATATCAGTTATATCAGTTTGATTATCTATAGTCTTGTCTCATACAGTGCGTTCATAAAGTTCGTGTTCGTATGGATCTAGACAGCTATAGTATACCAATTATTTTATCAGAAAGAGACAAAGAATTGGCCCTAGTGAATTTATACAAATATAAATTGGAGAACGAAAAAAAGATAATCTTTTAATATGGAGGTGTATCGATAATAAATGTTCAGCAACAATTTTCTCATGTTTGGATAAACGTAATATGATTGAAACTTCTAGAAAACATAATCACATTCAAAATTTAAATGTGACTATATTATTGACTATGAAATCATCTTAATTTTTTAATTCGTAACATATTTTGAATTACTATTTTCATAACTATTATATTATTATCAAACAGATTTATGAACTGTAACTATATTATTGTCTATGAAATCATGTTATATTTTGTACTATTAACTATTATAATTATTAATAATAATATAAATATTTTTGTATAATATAGTTCAAAATTGAAAATGGCAACGTTGCAGTTTTTATGCTCAATCGTAAATGTTTTCTTTTGTATTTCCATTTTCTTTGATACGCCGACCAATTTGATCAATCGTGTCGCAGAAAAAGGTCTTTTATGCTCAATCGTGTCGTAGCCCTTACATTGCCCAAAATGTTGGGACATTGTGCAGTGTGCACAATGCCCGGATTTCCTACTTTGCTAGTTAAGTATATAATTATTATACTTCAACATTATATTATATCAATCCGTTTAAATTAATCATGTACCTACATGAACGGACAGACGAGAACGTTTTGAGCATGGCTAAATATATTCATTTTAATAATTTAATAATATAAAATAAATGTATAGGTGTTTAGCCATGGTTTCAACCATTTATCGAAAACGAAGAAGAGTGGCTCATGTAACATTCAATTAGGTAGTGCGGTGATTAGTATAATATAAACATATTATAATGTCGACAACATATCTTCTACAAGGCTACTAATGACAATACCAGGTTGTCGAACAACAATTATGGCGAATGAAGCGATTAGTAATAACACAAATATTAATAATGGGTAATAAATATTAAATAATAATGCACTTGACGATACTCTACACGGCGTAGGTACAACTCGCAATAAGCTCGCTTCATAATATTAATATATTACAACGTAATATTATGTATAACTATTCATGGTTATTAATTATTATTTATCAATAATATTACCATCGGTCATCATTGTGAGTACCTACATAATTCACGGACGTATACATGTATAATATACGCCTGAATATATCACTACAAATTACAATAACAAATTATAATATAATATGTTATGAGTTTATGACGATCAAAATGTAATCAATTAATTGATGACTTATAAGACGTTTTCAACGTTTGATGTTCGATCGTGTTTCATCGTTATCGCGGTATTGTGGCTCGTTCCAAAGTCCCGAACGCCATTGATTATCAGCTGATGACCTCGTTCGTATCACACGCAGTGACTTTTCCCTTATCATGTGATTTCCATATCGTAGGAAATCGTCCAATTGTTTAATACATTTCATCATTGCAATTTGCGAGTTGCGACTCTCCGTCGAGTATCGACACTCGACTGTACGGCGTGTCGCGTGTAAACGACAGTCACTTTTCGTAGTCGGTGTCGCCCAATTTGTTTTTTTCTGTTGTTTTATTTCATCAAATTATCTGTTAATTATCTGTTTTAGTTGTTATTTTTTATTAATTTTGTGTACCTCAATATACTTTCTAGTGTTTTCGGGTCTACATTGTAAATTCTTTGTTCCCATGGCGTTCGTCCTGAAAAATCTACAGACCAAGAGGTACAGACACTTATTATCGTTTTTGTTTTTGTTTTTCACCGTGATCGACAGTAAATTGTTGTTCGTGCTATTTGTTATTATTGTGTCCTCATTTAAAAAAAATAAATAATGTGTCTTGTTTTCTCATTTGCTGTGAAGTTCATTCTACAGCAATCATATTTTAGTATACAGTATAATGTGCTAACTAGTTAAAAATTCTAATTCCCGGTATCTTGTGAATATTACATTCTACTTACCTAAAGTTTTTTTAGTTATATTATTTCCATTTTTCAAAAATTGTATTTCTATTAGATTGATCCCATTGCACTTTTATACTTGTGTATTGATTTAAATTAAATTTTTCCTTTAAATCATATATGTAGGTAAAGTATAAGTAGGTATATTAACACAGATGTTTTCTTCTTACTATCACCTACTTGAGATTATATTGGTGTAAGAATTACAGTTTTGCCCTTTTCAACAGTTATTAATTAACCTGAACAGTTAACACATTAATTTGATTCATATATATTTAAAATGTCTTAATTAATTAATTACCCTTTTCTTCTAAAACATAGTAGGAACTAATAAAGCTTAAATATTATGTAATAAACTAAATTTAATAACTGCGTGCGTTATTTATTATAGGTATTTAATATAAAACTATTTTTCACATAATACCTAAAACATATTCTTGATAGATTTCAGTGGTTAGTATTAGAAGTATGAATTTTAAAAGTTTGAATTGTTTGATAATTTAAATTGTACCTATCTGTTAAAATATAAATAACGTTGCTATTTAATGACCTAATTATTTTTCATAATTTTCTAGCAATAATAATTAATCGTATTAAATTTTATATGACCTATACTTGAATATTATTTTTTGATTTTACAGCTTATTATCTTAATAGGAATTTAACAAAACAAACATTTAATGGTTAAGTGATACCACAATTATGAATATTGACGATATGATTGGCAACGACAAAATGCATTCCTTTTGTTTACCTGTTGAATCATGTGTGGTTTGTGGAGATCGAGCATCAGGTGTGTTAACTAATATTCATTTAATTCAGCTATAATATTGTTTATAATAGATATATTTATATTTTGGGATAATAAAAATTTATTAAAATGTTTAGGTCGACATTATGGAGCAATCAGTTGTGAAGGATGTAAAGGTTTCTTTAAAAGATCTATTCGTAAGCAACTAGGTTATCAATGTCGAGGTACCAAAATGTGTGAAGTAACAAAAAATCACCGTAACCGTTGCCAATATTGCCGCCTTCAAAAATGCCTGTCTATGGGAATGAGAAGTGATTGTAAGAATAAATATTTATTTTAAAGACTTTTAAAATTGTTTTTATAATATCTTAAAAATTTCTGAATAAAATATATAGCTTATAATTCATTGAAAATGTCCACTATAATAATATACAATATAGTAGGTAGGTATCTATATATAAAATAAATTAACTTAAAAGCTAGTCATAAACTCATAATCATTTGAAAATAAATGTCATAAATATTTGCGAAATAAAATATAATTATATTGATTATGATTTGAACCAGATTTGTGTCCCACTAGTTATGATTTCAGATTAAAGTTCATCAATGTTAACAAACACCATTATACTCAATGCTTAAAAATAAATTGTTTGTATTTTTCATGGTTATACAATATTATATAGTTGTATAGAATAGTATACTGTACATTGAAACTAATGGATATTGGTATAAGTCAAATGTTTAATTAATTTTGTTTTTTATTAGCTGTGCAACATGAAAGGAAACCAGTTACAGATAGAATAGAATCTATTCATAATATGTCAACTAGCCCGGACAATAATAATATTCCTACATTTTCATATGGAAACAATTCATTTATGAAAAATGAAATGCCATTTATGAAAAATGATATGCATTTCATCAAAACAGAAATACCATATGTTGGAAATCGTTCCGTGTATAATGATCAAACAGCATTGAATTTACTACAAACATCAAGTAATATACTATCTATAAATGAAGTCAGTTAATCCTTATAACTTAATATATTTATCAGTCTTAGGCAAAATACCGAGGTTGATTTATTGTTAAATTTTCCGTTTTAATAGAACTTTTTGTTTTAGATGAAAATGATTCTTCTATCAGAAATCAGAACTATATGGATTATTATATGGCTGAAGATGAAGATTCATCAGCTAGCCATTCTCCAAATAATGAACAGGATATTAAACCATTTAATCAAGACAACAAAAGCCTATTAGTACTTACATTGGATTCTATGACAAATGCTACACAAGTAATATTTATAGCTCTACTTGCTATCTAATTAGTTGATTAAAGAGTCAAACATAATATTTATTATTTAATTAATTAAACTAATTTTGTTCTACTTAGCAAAACTCTAATGGTACTGATTCATCATACGAGGTTGAAGTGCAGAGTAACAACGTTTTAGATATTACTGAAGATGTAATGCCAACTGTCAATGTTAATTTTCCATTTCAATCACCTAGTCCTAAATACGCATACTTGAATCTACATTTCATCTGTGAAAGTGCTTCAAGATTATTGTTTCTGTCTATAAATTGGGTTCAGAGCCTTCCAGTTTTTCAGCTTCTAACGTAAAACTCCCACTATTATTATTATTGTTAATAAAAATATACAAGAATTTAATAATTAATTAAAATTAATGTTTTAGATTTGAAGTACAACTTAGTCTGCTAAAAAATTCTTGGTCACAACTGTTTATCTTGGGTTTAACTCAATGTGCACAAGCGTTATCGTTGATACCAGTACTTAGTTCTATGATAACTCATTTACAAAATGATGAAATTCACCATTCACCCAACTCCAGTAAAGCTAAGGAGGTAAATAAATAAATTTACTAATTAAAGTTAAACTTGGATGAATAACAGAAACAAGTGGTTTGTCATGAATATCAACACTCAACAGTATGTCACTATTGTTACCATGGAAACTATTTCTATAGTGCATGATCTGAATTTTAACAAGACAAAGTAGATAGGTACACATCCATCATAATCTTACATACCTGGCCAATGTACTTTTTCAATTTTGATTGGTTGATTTATTGCCCATACAATAATAACAGTCTATAATCAAACTTCCAACATAGTTTGGATTAAATATAATATATGTATATATCTTATTTTATTTGTGTTATTGGTTATAATACCTTATTTTGTAATTATATTTTTTTCCACAATGGAATTCAAAATAAATGAAATTAAGTTTATGCAGTGGTGCTGAATCAAATTTTACTAGGAAAGGCAATGTAATTCAAAAAGCATGGCTAAATATATACTATATAGCCATACCAAAAAGTACCTCTCCACATCTTTGGGATAAATTTTAGTCTGATTTTCTCATGGTGGCACATCACTATTACACTTTTAATTATCGTGGATAAAACTAAATTTTAACATCAATGTACAATAAAGTTACACAGAAAATACTGCATCATATTTATTTGAAATAATACAAAAAATGTATCTTTTCTTTTTATTTATATGCATTTTATAGCAATATAATATGAAATATTTCAAAACTTAATGCGGTCCTCCAAAAATATATTCAGAGCCTACTTGTGGGGAACCTCTAGTCTTATATTTTGAAAATTTCATTGTGTATAAAATATATTAAAATAATAAAATATATAATTGCGGAAAGTTTCACCTTTCAAATCCCCAATTGAATATTAATATTTTTTGATTTGGGTAGATACAACTAAGTAACTAAAATTGTTAAAGAAAAATCATTTTTTGTAGTTATCCGATTTCATCAAAATTTGAATTTCAAATGGCAACAAGAAAATGTATACATTATACATACTTTTAATATTTTTAAATATTAGTAAGAATCCAAATATCCAGTATTCTGTTATTTTAGTATAAATTATAAATTATAATTTATAGTTGATTTTGGTAGGTTTATCATTTATTATGTTGCAGATTGCAATTGCATTACTATACTATAAGTGCTTTAGAGCTTAGTAAGTATAGATAGTATAGGTAGATTAAGTCGGTACTTACAAATGCCAGTTACATCCAAATGTAAATATTACATCAATTTACAGTGTACTTATATTCAGCAATCAGCCCTCGCCCAATATACCACTGCTCACTTTCCACTTACCACTATCCCACCCACATATTCGAATATGGTGGGTGGTTTCCACCCCTTGATAATTAGGTTGGGCATCACTGAGTTTATTCAAACAAAAATGTTATGTAGTCAATGATCCAACAATATTTTTTAATCATTTACATTGATAAACTTAATACAAAATATAGTTTATATAAACCAATATTCTTAAGATAGTCACTATGATTTGAGACAATATTTTATCAGAATAACAATATAAAATCTAATATAAGTTTTCTTTATTTTAACATTTTTTTAATTTTAACTGATTTGTTCCACCCATAGGCTCAAAGAGTTTTGGGGATAAAACTTAGTACCACAGAATATAACAATTAGTACTAATTACTAGCTTGTGAACTGTGTGGAATTTAGTCTCCCCAAGCACCCCCCCCCCCTTATTTGTTTATTTGTGCCTACAGACTTCTACCATTTCTCACCACAATCTAAAATCACTCTAATATTCTTTTTTTGTTTAATTATAAATTAAAATGTATTATTAAATAAAGGAAATTAAATCATTAAGCTTTTATAAAATCAAATCATCTATCTAATTATATTTCTTTTTATAACTTAAGAAACAAATCTAAAAAGGTAAAAGAAAGAGACTATGTCAATAACATAAATAATGTGTAGAGTCTTATAATTTATGTTAATACTGACAATAGACAAAATAAAGTTGATTTTTTTGATAAATTCTTCTCACTTGTATTTTTAGAATCCCCAACAAATATGATATTAAATATTCAGACTAATGAATCCCCATTCTGCATTAATAATATTGATATAGCACTTATGTCTTCGATGAACTGGATAATTTAAAATTAAATTTGTGGATTGGCACTGATATATTATCAGTCAATTTTTATATGATTATATTTTTATATGACGTTTCCATGTTGCATGTTGTATATTTTTTCTTTTTAACCAGTCATAAGAATCTGGTATATTTCCTCCAATTTGGAAAACTATACATTTTCCCAAAAATATTCTTGAAATTGATAAATATAAAATAGTTTTTTTTTCATCTTATATTCAACATAATTTCCATATTGGGCATTCTACTATAACCAATTTGGCTATTTTCAAACACAATATTGCTTTCATGCTCTGATACCCTTTATCAAAGGTGGCAACCTTTTTTAAATCACGTGTCAATATTTTGTAATCATAGATTTAAAAAAAAATGCACAAACCTATAAACAATTATTTCTCAGGGTAAAAGAAGCCTTTAAAAAGTTCACAGAAATTCTGAAAACAGCAAGTTCCAAACTTATAATTAATGAATTTATTTTTTAGGAATTATAAATAATTTTGTTCATATTTTTTACTATATCAAGATTAAACAAAGAAATAAAAATATTTTTGTATACCGAGTAAATTTGGCCAACATACCACTTTTGTCTTTTGGCACATATGTCATAAGTTTGGCACCCCTGCTCTATACCACATAATATACTGCTCCGTAGGTTTACTTATTCCAATACATAATAGGGAAAGGGATTGTATAATAACAGGGTGATCAACATTGTTTTTATTATTTATGAATGAAATCAATATAAAAATAATAATTGCATATAATTAGTAACAGACAAATATTTTATTGTTTGCTAATGAAGCCTAATAGTTTAAAAAAAAAAAATTTAATTTGTGATTCTAATACTTTACAGGAAAAAAATTTATTCTTATTTGGTACTTAAATAATATTTTTATAACTCAATATCTCGAGTAAATTAAAAATTTTTTTTTTAGTTTTTATCTTTCAAATTTAAAGTTAAACATCTAAGTCATTTTGATTATCATATTATCATATTTTAATTTAGAATCATTAATTAAATGGAGAAGTGCAATTCATTATGTACTTATTTTTACTAAAATGAATAAATAACTCAATAATTTGCCCTTATTTGATTCAAATATTAAATTTTCAAATTAATAATACATTACCAGAAATTAAGGCAATTTTCTAACTAATAAGGTTTCTAAAATGTGTGTATGATCATATTATCTACAAATAAACATATTCTATAGGTACATCAGTCTTGTAGACAATTTATTGGTTTAAACAATTTGAAATATCTATAAAATTAATAATTGATTTGAATGTTGATGTTTAATGTTTATAAATATATAATAAACTGAGTTTAATATACAACTTAAAGCTATTTAAATATTTGAAATAATAGTAATTATTTATAAAAAATTATTTGCAATAAATAAATATATGTTACAAAAAACAGATATGACTTATGAATTAAGTATCTAATGTAAATACTAAAAAATAAGAAAATGTAGAAAAAAAAACTATTGCATTTTCCAATTTAATCCATGTATACATCAATACCACAGTAAAATGCTAAGTTCATAAAAATCATTGAACAATATTAAATCTTTGCTGAAAACATAATTTGAAGCTTATTAAAAAAAATAAATATTCTATAAAAAAAAAATATATGTGTGGGAACTTGACAATAACATCTGATATACTAAAATTTTAAGTTCAAACTAAAATTTAATTTTTTAGATTTTGATTCTTTTTTTATCTTAGCAATTAATCTAAGAATTTATTAAATTATTCCGTAACCCACCAGGGCTAGATTTTATTTTTGACGATAAACTCAAAAGTCGTATAACATTTTTCTTCTGAATAACAATAAACCCAAAAATTGTGTAACATTTAGATTGAAAATAAAGTAAGATGACATTTTTTTTTAAATGCATGCCCTGTTGTGGAAAGTCAAATAAATTTTTTATACGATTTTTTTATTATGTTGTATTCAAAAACAAATAATTGTACATACTTGAAATTTTGATCAAATTTTTTTTTTTGGTCAAAAAACTCGAACATTTAATATAGAGTTTTTATAAGAGTTGTTTTAATAGTAGTTGAAAAATTGTTAAGGTATATTGCAATGATTTTTTTTATAATCATTTAAAGTTCAAATTTTGACCAAAGTCATCCAAAAATTGAAAATTTTCAAATGTTTTGTAGGTAGTTAAAAACTTATAAAATGTTCAATTTTTATAGCTAAGCATTGAAATATTATGGCAAGGTTTCTCATAAGGAGAGTAGTTAATACTGTAACTATAAAATCTATAAAATATAGAAACAGTTTGTTTCTATTGATATTTTAAGTTCAAATTATGTTTAAATTAGATATTTAAATGAAGAATAATGATGTCAGTTATTTTGTTGTAATTTAAAAATATTATTTGTGGGTACTTGAAACTTTTAAAGTATTTTATTACCTACCATATTTTATATACACAATGACTACTCACCCACCACCTCCAAAACTTAAAATGTAATCCTAATTTTGGTTATATTCACTGTTAATATGGAAATTTATCAAGGAATAGGTATCATCAAAGATGGAAGTGGTTTAAGCTATTTAAAAAAGTGACTGAGAGACTGAATTCAATTATAAATTATAAAATATAGGAAAATAATCATGAAAACGAGTTTTGACTAACTAATGAGAGAATAACAATATTTATTATTTATACATTTTATTTTGGTAACTGCTCATATTTTATCATGTGGTAGGACTGTTATAGATTATAGAAGTATAAAACTATAATGTTTAATATGTAAACATTTTCAACATAAACTAAATTTAATGAATCAACTATTATTAAGTTCCCCCTTCTAAATATATAAAATAGTTTAATAAAATTGAAACCAAATAAAACCAAAAAAACCCGTAAAATTGTATACCAACAAATATTGGTAACGGATCTGGTATAGGTTCCCGAGAAAATCTAAAAAGGATTTCGGTAAGGTTCCAGTTTATACTGGTATTATTAATTTTGGTTCCAAGCCCTGCATAAAAGTGACCAAAAAGTGACCTTTACAGGTATATTTCATAACAACTTACTGTTATTAAATATTTTTCTTTGAATATTGTTTTCTCCTTATTTTCAATGTGTAGCAACTGATATTCCCAGTCATAAGGTTGTGGGGCACTGTATGCAACCAACTGTATTACTAATAGTAAAATAAATTACTTTAATAGCAATAATATATTAAAATATACTTAGTTATATAGGCTGACAGACTGTCTTCACTCAGAATCGTTTTTGTATACAATTATTTTATATCATTGAATTCAAATTTAACACATCCACTATAGTGACTCCACTAGACACATTTTGTACAGCAAAGCGGTACCCACTTACCTATATTTTTCATTTTTTTTTCATAATGAAAATTGTAGTACAATTTAAAGTAAAGCTTTTGGAAAGTTTTGCCAATTTTAATTTCCTGATAGATTAAAATAAAAATTACAAGCATTACTTTTTGAGTTGTTTAAAGTTGTAAAAAATACTTATGTACATTGATTTTTAGCTCATTGATTACCTCAATAGAATTCAAGATTATATTACAGAAATGGAAAATATTGAAGTGAATGAAGTGGAATATGCATATTTAAAGTTAATATCCTTGTTCAACACTGGTAAATACTATAATTAATGTTGAACTTTAAATGAGAATATTGTGCATAATATTGGATACTTACAATATTTTGTTAATAGATAATCCTTCTGAAAGACAACAGTTGTACAAACTACAAGAAAAAGCTGTCAAAGAATTGAAACAGCATTTAATCAAAGAATGCAATGATGAACACCGTGTAGCCATATTATTGTTACGACTTCCAACTTTACGATCATTACAACCTAATATCATAGAAGAAATATTCTTTTCTAGTTTATTGGGCAGTTTTCAAATCGATGCAGTTATACCTCAAATTTTAAAGCTAAAATGTTCAAGTACAGGTAAATAATTGTATACATGTACCATGTACCTATGATTTATTGCATTTAATTTGTATTTTCCTAAAAATTACAAATTTCGAATAATTATTAATGTAATATGTTATTATAGGTTTATTTTATGTTATTTTTTCAGAGTATGAAGATTTTGTTTCTAAAAACTTTGTATCATAATAATTATGGTTACTCATATTTATGGTTTGTATTCCCATAATAATTTTTTGTATTTAGTATTAGTTTTATTATGGGCTTGTAAAATATTATAGGTTTCAATATTTATGTAATAGTAATTTCTCTACTTTTATGATTTTATTTTGGAGAAAATTAAGCTTACAATCATACATTTTTTGATTTTTCTGAGAACCTCAGTATTTCAATATTTTGACTAATGACAGTGGTGCAAAACTAGATATTTTATAAAAAAAAAACATTAAGTTATATTGTTTGATATCCAAAATAGCATATCAGGTACCTATGTTAACAACTCATTTGTATGATCTCTGTCTTACAATTACCAAAATAATAAGTTTACATTCTTAGTTCCAATCTTTTGTCGTCTTAATATTAGAGTGAATTGACCAATTATGAAACTTAATGGTAAGAACATTTAGTCTGTATAATCTTATTATCAGTGTTCTCTCATTGGATTTTTACAATATTTTAATTTAAAGCAAATTGTGAGCATTTGATCAAATTTAAATATTTTACATACACAACTTGCTTAAAAATTAAAATATTGAGTAAAGCCATATTGTTATACCTTTAAGTATGATAATAGGTCAATTTATTCTAAAATTAAAGCTTAAATTAATCTTGCTATGTTGTACATTTGTCAAAATACAACACATGAATATGGTGTTTTCTTAAAATCAAAAATAATAATCATAGCACCAATTCTACACTATGACAATAACTTTATTTTTATTTGAGATATTTCTGTTGAACAATTTTTTGTTGTGATAGTTATGTATAGTTTATGAAGTGTAATTAGATTTTAGTATACATGGTATGTCGTGTTAGTAGATGTTTATGAATGTTTACTCATCAGAAAACTAGCAATAATATGAAAGAGGCTGAACACCAGTAATAGTATGTAACTGATAGGTCCATTCTGCTGTGATAACTTCAAAATAATAATTCTTACAAAATCCAAGTTTCTGATTGCTTCATGGTTGACAGTGAGTAATTATGCATAATATATTCTTTTAATTTATATGAAATCAGGAAAGAGGGTAGCAAACAGAATTTTTGTTTAAATATCTTCTTTCTGTTTTAAATAGAACTTTTAATAGAACATCAATATTTATTTTATTACACATATAAAATAATACAGAGATGATTAAAAGTAAATAAATAACTATTTTAAATTCAAAAACAGACCTACAAATTAGACATGTACAAGAGTATAATATTGATAGTTTATTAATAATTATTAGTAAAATGGAGTAGTAAGAATAGTAGTATATCATATGTATACTAGTATATTCATTTAAATTAAAAATAATATATTATAAAACTCCTTTTCATAATTAAATTGTAATTTATAAATTATTGTAACCAGTCTTCCAAAAAGTTGGTGATTGATTAATTCCAAATTTGTATTTATTTTTGTTTGTTTAGGATATTGTTATAAATATTCTATAATCTTACGGACGTTATATATTTTGAATCGTAATGAAAAGTAACTATGTAAATAGTTAAAAGGTGTGTTAAAATAAACATTATAATTATGTAAAGACATTATTGTAAAGAATCCAATGTTTGATACTATAATACAGTAATACTTTAAGTTGCTATTCTGATTAGACTGTCAATAGTTGTTTTATTTTTTAAGTCACAATAATGTTTGCAAATAAATATTATAGAAGCTTTTTTATCCAGATATACTAGATATACCAATAAATTGGTACCAAAAAGGGTTAACAGTATTTAAATATGATACTGGTATTGCTATATCAAAAACAGTACTGGTAAATGACAGTATAATGCCATACCGGTATGTACCAAAATACTATGATATCAATATAATACATATTGCAATATATACTGTAATACTCAGGACCAAGCCAATAGCGGAGCTTCTGGCAATAAAAAATTTGCCAATAACAATTTGATTACAGATATCTACCATTTTTCAATTTAGCTGAAACCAAAAGCCATAATATACTATTATTTTAATATTATGTATACTTTATATTGGTACTTTGGTATTATAAAGTAATTACCAATATATTTAAAAATTTGTCAACCCTAGTACTAATTTATCAAGATGTTAGAGTATCGGATATTTTTGAAAGAAATATTTAGTAAATTCGTTATGTATGTTATCTGATAAAATGTTTTTGTTGTTTCAAAACTTATAAGACTTTTTAAGACATTCAAATATAAAAAGTGTTTTATACTAACTTAAAAAAAAGCTAGCAAATCATAAATACTTCAAGAATTTAAATTGGAAATTTTAATCTTCTGGATATTGAACTAAAGAAATAATAAATACAAAGGGCTTCAACAGCTATACTGTTAATTGTTTTTATGAAAGTCTAGCCAAATCAACAAATTTTTATCATTATAGACATACAGTAAAATACTAAAATTACTTATTTCTAATTTAGGCTATCTGGATGAATAAAAGTTTCTATTATGAAAACCATTAACATTGTTGAAACGTATTATGTTTGTATGAAAATGCTGGATTTGTTATAAAAATAACAAAGCTATTATACTTTTGTTTTTTTATATATATTTTTGATGTACCACATATCATTAGGATATACAAATTGCAATATTTTCTAATTTTCATTAAGTACCTTTTCTCTCAAAATAATTTTAATTTAAAATTTGTTTTGCTGTTATTGGTTGGGCTTCCACTAGAATTAATATTTGACTTAGACATAATTCTATTAATTATTATATCAACTTTATATTATAATAAACTGTATACTAAAATAATAAACCTTTTTTTTTTATTTTGTAAACAAATATATTGGTAATGTAATTCATTTTTTAGGCTGTTTAAAAATAGGAATTATTAATTTATTGACAATAATTATATTTTTTTCTATTGATCATATTACCAAAATAATCAGCTATAGTTTTAACTTTTTAAATATTCTTAACTTATTTTTCGTTATTTAACTATATTAAATTAGTAGAACAACATTTTGCTAATATTCTATAGAGATTTTGTTATTCAAGAGAAGTAATAGTAGATTATTAGGATAAATAGCATACATTATTATTTTTAATGCATTTTTAAGACTTAGTAATGTCTGATTATCATTTGGTCTTTTTACATTTTTATCACATTTCATAGACTTGTTAGAATTTTCTATTGTTCAATAAAAGTATTCTATACATATAACGTATAACATATGTATAATGTATATCGTTTATGCTTAGCTGATTGTACTTGAGGGTTTCGTTAATTTTCATGTATACAATTTGGAACTGGGTTTTGCAATAATATTCATTAAATTATTTTGAGAATAAAAAAATAATTATGCTTATAATTATTTATAAATTATAAGTAATTTATATATTATACTTTTTTTTTACAGGGTAAAATACTCTTATAATAACCAATAGGTAAATCAGTTTACTTTTAAATTACTTGAGGGTTAGTAATCAAGACAATAAACATAACATATATGTGCTGATATAATATTGTTCTATAAAATAATATATTAGATATTTAGTCTTAGTATTTTTTGTTAGTAGTATATTATTGTATTACAACTATACATTTTTTTTTCTTAATATTTTATTGTTTTTTGTTTGTAATTCTAATTTTAAATTTAAGTACCTACTGTAAGTTAACTATATTTTAACTAAAGTACCTACTTATAGTGATAATCAATAACATTTGACAATAAAATGCTGTGTTTTAAAATAGGTAATTAAAATTAAATGATAACCATTGTATTATATTTTTACTATATTGTTCTTTAAAATTTAAATAACCACTTAAATACATCAATCAACTGTACTAAATATATAAGATGCTGTACATAGTGTTTAGTGAGTGCACAGCACACAAAGTCATGTTACGAATATGTTTTAAAACGGAGACGGTATGCAATACGAACACTTTAACATTTCAGGAATGTCGTTATATTACATCTTGGAAATTGGTTTGTTCGTTCACTACAAATGTGATATATTAGAAATATTATGTAAGACAAAATATGTTTGGCCAAAAATGTGTGAATATTATGTTCTTTTTCTTTTGTTCTTAACTCTAAAATATGGTTTAGAATCAGTGGCGAAGATAATCATTTTTCCTTTGTGGTAGTGAATATTAATTATGACACAATCAAATACTACTTTACTACAATAAATTAATCAGGTGGTGGCATAGATATTATTTTACTTATGTTATTTGCTTGGCCCAATGGAAAGAACCAACTATAACATTCTTATCAATTGTATCATCTACATTTAAACTTATCTTCGTTGCTGGTTTTGCTAAAAATCATATTCTAAAATTGTAATTAGTTACAAGAAATGGATATGGGAAATACAGTAGTTTTTTAACATTCATTGTAATAGTATGATTTATATTTTAATTTTTAACTTTTATCATCATCATTATTCTATTATTATTTGTTATAGTTTGTTTTGTTTTATTTTTATTTTGAATGAAATAATTATTGTTAATTGTTACCATTGAGGTTTTATTTATACTTAGCAAAATTCAATCAATGTTGTACTAACTTCAAATTTGCTTTATATTAGATATGTAGTTTTTTTTTTTGTATAAAGCCTATTATTTTTTATGTACCTTTACTACAGTTTTAGTCATATAAATAAAGTTACAACTGTGCAATTGTTTGTTAAATTTTTTGCTTCTTTTACTAATCAAAAAAAAATCCAATTTCATTCCAGATCAAAAATTTTGTTTTTTTTATATTATCCACCAATACAATTTAATATATTTAGAAGCGACCCTACTACTGTTATAGTCTTGTAAAAGATTTTGGGTTGCTTCAGAATCGAAAATAATATTAACATAATATAATATAATTACAAGCACAAAAAAGTTATGCCTATATTTTTGATATTTTTAAATCTCTATAGACTATAAGTAAAATATTTTCAGGAACTTTGTATTACATTTTCAATTGTTTTCTGTTTCTGTAAACTTTCAACAACATTAAAAAAAAAATAATAACCTTACAATTTCAAATGTATATCCTACTAGTATTATAATGAGGAAAGATTTGATTGTTTGCATTGAATAGATTCCAAAACTACTGGAGCGATTTGAAAAATTCTTTCACCGTTGGAAAGCTACACTATCCCTGGGTGACATAAGCTATATTTTATTTTCAAAAAAATTAGGGATCCTTACTAAGACTCGAATAATGTATCATAAGGTGTAAAAAAATTATCCTTATATATATAAAAGAACAGGCTTTTTTTATGTTCCAATTTTCTGACGACACTATTTAACATTTTTCCAATTTTTTTCCACAGAGTTGTTTCAAATACCTACCTGAGCGTCACCACGTTGCCCGATTAAAATTTTTTTTTTGTCAGAGGGGAGGGAGAAGTTATATCACATTTTATTTCAGCATTTTATAAGTCAAAAAACTTAAACATTTAATATAAGGTTCCTCCTAAATAGTTTTTACGAGTTTAGGAAAAAAAGCAAGTGAATAAAAAGCAAAGGAAAAAAAAAGCATATGGATAAAAAAGCAAATTGAAAAAAAAGCGAATGAAAAAAGAGCATATGGAAATTATAACAAAATCCAATTATTATTATAAATTTATTTTTTTTTAAATCAGTAGGTATATATTATTTACTATTATAGGTATAAATTATTACAAAATATGGTTATAAAATCGATGATTAAATCCTTCTGTTTGATTATAAGTACGCTCTAAATTTAGTTGCTGGGCCTTATGCTTCATTCGCGGTAAGCATTTATAAACTTCAACTTCACACGGATTTAATCATCATTTTCTAGATAGCACTAAAATAGCTCAATTTTATTAATTTATAACCAAAAAAATAATAATGATGATAATTATATCGAACATTTCTTAAACGCTGTAGCTTACCATATACGTTTTAAATAAATACACTAATATATAATACACTTATGATTTATTTTAATATTATATATATAATATATTTAATTAATTAATTAGTTTGATTTGAAACATTTTGAACCCAACCATATTTTGTAATAATTTATACCTATTATAATAATAAATAATATATAACTACTGATTTTTAAAAAAATTAATTAATAATAACAATTGGATTTTGCTTTATTTTCCATATGCTCTTTTTTCATTCACTTTTTTTTCACTTGCTCTTTTTTCTAACCCCGTTTTTACAACCATTAAAAAAACCAAGGATACATTGTTTTTTTGTTGACATTTTATGTTCTAATTTTTATGAAATTGGATGTATATACAAAAAAAAATGTTCTTTTGTTATAAGGATATTTAGATGACATTATAAAAAATATAATACGCAGGGACTTCAAACTTTTTGCCGTTATATTATGTTTATTATTATTTTCTATTTACACAATGACATTTTTAAAATATTTAATAATTCAAATGTATTTCTATAACAATTTTCAGTTAAATTAAGTAATGTTAATGAATTATAAAATAATTATGTTAAAACATTTAATACATTTTAAAATATAATTTAGGTAAAGCTTAAAAACTATTTTAGTTTTAAATAAATAATTATAAATTATAATATTATAAAAGTAACTTTAAAGTGAGTAATTCTAAGTACTCCATAAACTTTTAATACTATATAATATATTACTATAATAGAAACAACATAATTATTAATTATTATTATGTATGATTAAAAAATAATTTATTTTAAAATCAAATAGGTACTTTTATTTAAATACTTTTCAATATTCAAAAAAAGTTTATGAAATAACAAGTAAGCATTAAACTATACTAAATAATGTTAAAATAATAAAGGATACCTAATTATTTGATTAGTTAAATTGTATTTTATGTAATTCAAACAAATTTTCATTGGCCCCAGGCATATAACATTATACATTATACTTTCATTTTCATTTACCCCTCACACACTATACTATTTGGGGCAAATGGAAATGTATAGGTATTAAACATATAAAATAATATAATGATAGCTACAACAGAACAGTTTAATTTGCCCCTTATGTGAGTTCAGTATAACACCTGGAGTTGTAAATAGTTATTTTCATTTACCCCAGAAGTATGGGGCAAAAGTAAATTTTTTATGAAATTTTAAATTATTTTTTTCTCTTTAGGTAATCAACTATTTTTACTTTTGATTGAAATGTTAGACATATATTGCTTATAGTTAAAAAGTTTTTATCTAAACCAAAAATTAAAAAATAATTACAATATGAAAAAATTGTTAAACATGTAAATTTCATTTCCATTTACCCCACTTGACCCTATATAAGAACTATAAAATTATACATTTTTATTATTTTTCAGTTTAAAATTAGTTTAAAAACTTTTTAAATCATTTTTTTTTCTCTTTTATCAAGTAAGTTTAAAATGTATATAATAATTTGTACATAATAGAGAGCTAGGTCCAAACTTTTAACTTAAGTCGTCACTTTTAATAATGAAAGTTTTGAGCTAATATCAAATTTTAGATATTTATATTTAATTTAAGTTATATTTATGTATGATATCAATTAGGTATGTTGAGCAGTATAAAAATGCATATTATGTACACAAATTATATGAATACATTTTTAATAGTACCTGGGTATAAAAATAGGTCTTAACATTCCGTGTATTTAATTCTATACCATTTTCTGATCATAATTCTTCACAATTATTCATTTTTTGTACTTGGAATTGTGGTGTACTGTGGTACCCATTTAGCGAGCATTTTATTTAACAAATGTTCTTGATTCTGAGCCATGATTGAAAATGGATCGCTATTGTCCTAAAAATATATTAAATTATACAAGATACTTACATAATTAATCAAGTAATTCAATTTCAATTTTTTATTTAAGATAACTAGTTTTCAGTAATATCTTAAATCCAATTCTACAATTTCATATAATGGTTTTTAGAATTACAATTTTGTTTATCTGCAGTACTTACAGAGTAATAGAATATAGCGTTTGAATATATTCTTTTTATGTCGTTAACTACATCAGTGAACGACGCATAGTAATTTTCCCTGAATAATCGTTTCTTTACTTTGTTTATCGATACCGGGCGAAAAATTTTTCTATAGTAATCTGGATACTAAAAATGACATACAAATAAAAAAATTATTCTATTAGAAATATTCAACATCTGATGACATCTGGTCAAAAACATATAGAATATAGGTAATAAAAACTTACAAAACGTTTATTAGGACAGTCTAAATATCTAGAACTATTTGGTTTATCGATAATCAACTGTAATAATATGCGTGATGCCATAATTATCTCATTTTCATCGAGATTCTTTTTATTGGGATCTTTCGTTCCTTCACTCATGACTTTTGATGTATGATCTATGTCAATGCACAATGTACAAATCAAAGATTCAAAGGACGCTCTGAAAAATGAGTATTGCATATTTGCATTAGAGTATTTCAAAAGTAAAAGATTAATAAATTAAGACAAATAAAATATAAATTATTACTTATTTGCATAGGTCATAGTTTCGGGAAGTGGAGGAATGTGGCATTCATTGTGATAGGTCCTTTTACAAACTGAACAATTTATTAATTCAATATCCGCTAATGCACAGCCAAAACACTCCTCATAAATATTGTCATTAAAAAAAGTCTCGCCATCGCTGGAACTTGTATCATTTTGTTCAGAATCCATCTTAAATGTTTTTATAAATCGTCTTAAAGAATAAACAATTTGATATTTTGATTAGTACAAATGTAATATATTATATACAATTTAAATTTATAATATATCAAGATTACAAGGATAGACATGTTTATAATTTTTCAATATTATAATTCATTAATATTCATTAGGATAGGTTATAGGTAGGTACAATAATTTATGTATAGGAAATAGGTATATAAATATCATAATTCATAATTGATCTATTAATTAATTTTAATAATTACGTACATTATACAGGTATGTTAAACCAGCTATGAGAGCAAAACAATGAGGTTTAACTCTTTAAACTAAAGTTTACTTATGCATGCGTTCGTCGTTGGTGGAAGTGAATTTTCAGTTTCTGAATACAAGAGTCGACGAAACTGGTCCAGTGCGATTTATGGCGAGAAAAATGGGAAATCGGTTCTGAATTCCTGTCGTTAATAATTCGAAATATAACACAATAGCGTAATATCGAAGTGGCAACGAAACGACTGGCGAGTGGCGAGCAGTGAGCACGGAGCAGGTGCAATACATTAACAGGTAGGTGAGCCCGGTAGTGTTGCCAAGTTAAACACGTTGAATGTTCAGAAAATTATCATAAATTGTTCGTATTGTAAACAAATATTCACATTATCTTAAAAAAGATGTATACGGTATACATATATATTATGCGTGTGACGAGTGTAAAACGTGTTAACATTGCCCAAGTGACGAATGGAGCTGGACAAAAGTCATAACCATTATTACGGAAAGTAGCCAGTGATCGTCACGCGCCTATCCGCCGTTTTACGGAATGGGTCTCCAAACAACCCCTGAAAACCACCTGTGATGTAATGCAGTGAAATAATAATAATAATAACAATTATACTCCCAGACGGAGAACCCATGTATCTATGAAAAACGGCCGACAGGCTCGTGACGATTGAAGTATACAGAGTCTGCATCTAGCGCCCAAGCGGATATTAATGTAGTTAAATAGTGTATATTATATTTTCGTGATAATTGTTGTACTATATTATATATTATATATATTTGTTTTCGATACATATATAATTACATGCACTGAGAGCGCTAGCTGTATACAGAACAGCTGATTTGGGGATAAACTATGCTCATCACTGTTGAGACTATTGTCCATACGCCATACGGTGTTGGATAACCTGTATAATGTATATTGTCTTTGATCGTGGAAGACGAAGTTACGAAGACACAGTCACGCAGCGGCTTCCCGAACCCGAGTACCTATTAGTATTCTTTTATTGATCAAAAGATCTCTGCACTCACATCTCATGGCTTTTGGGGCCAGAAGATCATGCGGCGCTAGGCAGTATGGTTAAAGTAAATTTTAAATAAACATATATTTTGATTTAAGGGTTTTTTGGGTTCCAAATACCAATAGATAATTTATCTATTTATAATGAATAATAGTAATAAATAATAACTAATATTTAATTATAAAGGATTTAGATATGTATATTAAGATTTATTAAAGATTCTGAGCGGAGCGATCAATACTTCTATCTCAAACTTCTTTGGTGGTCTTTTAACTTCTTGATCTTGTTTTTGCTAGCTCTAATAAGATCTATGTCTGTAACTCTTCATTACTTCTGGTTCCTGCTGATTTATACCGTCCTCCCTTATAAATTTGCTGTCCCCTCTCCAAGCTTCTCTGTCGCTTATGACAAACGTAAAATTAAAGGTATGGTACCACAAAACATATTGATAAGAATATTATGTGATATTATGTGTTGTACGATTCCGATTGGCGATTACCGGTTAGTAATTGGATAACAAATAACAATTTGTCAACTTATATGAGTGAAACAAATTAATATTTAATATCTAAAACACTGGTAACTTACTATTTTTATTTTTTATAAATCTTAAACAATTAATTTATGATTCCAATACGTTGAGTTAATTGACGTCTTAAAAATATACAAAATCATAAATATGCTCTAAAAATGTACAAAATTCTAGAAATATGCCCTAAAACTGCAAAAATATGCAAGAAATGTTGTATGCTGAATTGTTAGGTTATGAAACAAATTTTGGTATAAACTGGCTATTTTTTTGGCCGACCAATAAAAATTTGAAAATTCAATAAACTATACAAATGTTGAATTGGGCGGTACCCGTTTCCACCAAAAGTGTACCTTTCCCTTTTCCACCAATACTCGTTTCCACCAAATGAGATATCGACCATGTTTCCACCAAGACAAGTTATATACTACGCTTAGAACTTATAAGTATATAAGTTATATAATTATATATATATTAAAAGCTGTTAAAATGTAATGAATTATTGTACAACATAATATAAATGTACTAATTTAATAATAAAGAAAAAAAATTATACAATAATATAGTATAAAAGTTACACGGGCAATGCCTGGCGAGACAGCTAGTAATAATATAACTGTGTTCCGGTATTAACGTCTTGAGTTTGTCAGTTATTGGATATAACAGAATTATTGGATAGGTATAACAGAATTATTGGATTTTAACAGCTTTTAATATAAGTTTTAAGCGTAGTATATAACTTGTCTTGGTGAAAACGTGGTTAATATGTTATTTGGTAGAATTGTGGAAACGAGTATTGGTGGAAAAGGGAAAGATACACTTTTGGTGGAAACGGGTAATGGTGGAAAAGGGAAAGGTACACTTTTGGTGGGAACGTGTTACGCCCATTGAATTGTCACCAATATTAATTAAACTAACCTACTCGTCCAAAATTCAATATTAATACATCGAAGTAGGTACTCCAACAAACATTATGCTTTGAAATAATAAATTAGAAATACATGTTGTCATTAAAAATTTAAAAAAAAAATAATAATCAAAAACAGGAAAACGTATTTATTCTTTCTAAAAATGTTGTCTTAACAACTGAATAGTATTTAAAATAAAAAATATTTTCAGAAACGTCAAGTAACAGATTTAAAATAATGAGGATCACCCGGTAGACAATAACAAATTATGAAAGCACTATATATAGGCATAATAATTAATAATAGACAATGCGTGACTGTAGTCAATTCATCATAATATTAGTTAATAATTAAAATTAAATTAAAATATTCAAATATATGTCCTCTCTATTCAAACTACTATTATAACATTTAGTAATTTAAAAAATGCATTATCTAACTTTTTTTTTCTGAAATAAATTTAAATACCAGCCCTAAATGTAAAATTAATTAATAATAAATTATTATATTATACTAGTGTGATAAAACAATTATTACATAACATTCATATAAAATCACAATAATAATATTACATTATTATTTATTACTCAGTTTCTGTTATAGGTATTAGTATAAAGTATTTTCTATTAATATTGACTATAATTGCTATATTGCTTTACAAAATTTGGAATTTTTCGATTTTCCGATGGCCCAATCCCTTTTTTGGCCCGTACCGCCACTTATAACTTGTACAACAATCACCATGTATTCCGGTATATTGTCTAGACCGATCTCTCATCTCTAGGTCGGGTAAACTCCATCTCCGTGTGTATCAATGTATTACAACTATTTACAACTATTTACAGTAATAATTAAAAGCTTTATGTATTATAAATATTATATTAGTGATGATTCCGGATTCGATACATTATGAATCACGTATTTTGATCATCACCTTTTTATTTATAATATACAGAGTTATTGGGAAGCGGTTTTTTTTGTATTGGGTTAGGTATTTTTAATAATATTGGCATCTCCTGCGAAAAAAGTCTGCGCCTATGGCACATATATAATATATTTCAATTAAAATTAGAACACGATAATGCGAAGATTTATAAGGCCGTTTTACATAAGTACCTACTAATGAGTTATTCTTACCTAACATCGTCGAGTTCCATAATTAAAAATCGTTAAAATAATAAGCTCTCCTTTTGCAGTCGTTATCGATTACCGGTCGCCCACCTTATCTATTCGGTATTCCACGATAATGTTGCCTTACCTCGATCGAATGAATTTAAGACGGCATTAATACGTCCTGACGTCGTTCGTGGTGCTTGTGGTGCTGTTCGCTCGTCGATCGTTCAAACTTTTAAGTATTTAACATGTCCAATTTCAACCGCTGTAGTTTATCATCAGTCATATCACGTAAGTTGTTCACGTAGAGTTTATTTTGAATTATAATTACAAATTAATATCATGTCGTACTGTATACTACCTATAGGCTATAATATATAGAGCCACATGGGCACCGACAGAGACGCTGAGTAGCAGCAATACATTCAATCTTATTTTTATTGTCTTTGCGACTATACCTATACCTATAGGCGGTTAGTCCCTAAACTTGAGATGCTCGAGGCCACGTTCCCGTGCATCTTTGGGCCGTATACGATGGGTATAATACGAGTTAGGTACTCGATAGACTTATGAAATTAAGTCGTACATAATATACACTGCAGAATTGATCTCTGCGTTTTTCTGTTTTTTTTTCACATTATAATGTAACAGTATGTTGAAGCGCTGAAAAAAAGCGAGTACACGGTGGTTAATCTCCCGTGTATTATAATAGGCGTCTGCCAGTGGCGTGCTCAAGTTTTTTGGAAGGGGGGGGATATGAATTGTTCACTATTCTCAGACCCCGGTAAATATATACTTTCATTGCTCAATCAGAATATAGTTTAAATGTCAAAAATATCCAAATGAGGAATATGACACCTCATCCCTCCCCCCGTGAGCAAACGCCTGGCGTTTACCCAAAATCGTTCTGTCACGGTGTAATACGCGATTTTTGAACCACCTGCACAACGGACAATTAATTGACAGTCCTATATGCACGTAAGGACTGCGAGGTTTATTTTTATGAGTATTGACGTATACGTAAGCTGAGGTATCAATGGAGTTGTTATTTCCAACACTGTATAGAATAATTTTTTGTAGGTTCGATTTACAAAATATTTTGATTCTTTTGAGTTATTTATACATTTGACATTCTAATGTTATTATTTTTTTTCTATAAATTCCGATAAAAATATTTTAGTTGGGTCAAAAATCTTGAAAACGTAATAAAGCTTACTCGATTTTTTTAAAAAGTATTCATTTTTAAGTTTAAATGTTGACAAAATCGTCAAAATTAAGAAAATGAGCAAATATTGTAGTTAAAAAAGTATAGGTACATTGTTTAATTTGTATAGCTTGGATTTGAAATTTTAAATCAAAGTTTGTCAACAGTAATTCATACTACTTTTTGTAAATGAAAAATCTAAGAAATATTTGAACCTAATTTTTTTCACAGATTTTTATTAAGTTCAAATTTAGACGAAATTCGATATTTTAATTTTAAACATAGAATAACGATTTTAGTTATTTCGTTGTAATTTAAAAATATTAAAGGGTTCTGGAAACTTTTTAAGTTTGATATTATATTTTCTACATACAACGACATTGAATAACACAATGACATAGGTACAGAGTTTTCGGCAAAAATTAATTCAACTATACTGTATCACTAAATATTAGTAAAATAAATTACTTTAAGATCAATAATATCATGTAGGTATCATGTATAGACTTGATATATTTGGTAGTTTAGAGTTAAAATTGGTAAAATGTAAGGTTTTTAGAAGTTAAATAACAAGTTATTTTTACCTAGCTATCTTTGAATTTTTCTCATATATGTTCTGTATATATTATGCGTCTTGTGCTATGTTTGTAAAGTAATTGTGATTAACCCCAAGTGATTTACATTCCACTGCATCGAAACGTGGATAATATATGCGAGCAGTAGTAAATTATCAGGTAGGCAATCCACCTGCGGTCGATTGCGGACCCCATGAGATGCGTAAGTAACTGAAATCAGAATACGCTGTATTAGTGATAACGTTTTATCAAGGTGTTTCTACATATGCTGGATCAAAACATAGTGTTGTCCCTATGCTAAATGCACGGAAACAATTTTTAACTTTTTATTTTAACTAGTATACTCATATTTAACATGGTTTTTCGGTTTATGTAGATACATCATGATACCAATATTTGTAATAATACATTAAAAGTTTAAATAAGGTGACAGAATTTAAATAAATTTAAAAGTTAATTTTGGCGCCAAAATCATTGTACAACAATAATTATAATAATAATACCTTTTTTATTTTACTCTTTATTTCCATATGCCTGATTTACTGTTGATTATTTTTAAAACATATAAATAAATAGTTAGGGGGTCAAAAATATTTTCTATTTTTTTTTTAGCAATTATTTATATATTTTATTCACAGTAATGTCTGTAAATAGTGCTATTAGTATGTTTGCAATATTTGATTATTTTAAATCAAATCCCAAGCAACTAAAAAAGGGAGAACTTTCATTTAATGCTGGATACGTTTGTAAAATAGTATACGACTCAGCCAATGGTTTGATACAAGGTGAAGTAAAAGCAAGTATGAAATCAATCCAGTATAAAGTAAAAGTATGCAATATATTGTATTTATTATTATTATAGAACTTCTAAATTCTAATAATAGGAAATATTTTTGTATAGGTGTTTCTCAATGATGGAGTTATATGTGACAGTATGTGTACATGTCCTAGAGATTTGGTGATTTGTCATCATATGGCAGCTATAAGTTTGTTTGCTCATCATAATTGTAGTTCTACTGATAGTATTTGTTCTTGGAATGTGAGAAATAGTAATCTTGAAAATACTAAAACTATTAGTGATTTATATCCTGCTTGTTCATATAAAGCTACAATTTCTGTACCTAACAAAAACCAAAATAACTTTAAAAAAGCTTTAGAGCAGTTAGGTACACCAATAGGTATGTCCTGGTTATTAAAACCTGAACCTGATGTTGAAGTGCAATTTCAACAATCATCAGTTGTATTAATTAATGACATAATTGTATCAGATGAGTATAAATCATCAACAACAAAAACACAGCTTCTAGAAAATAAGCTGAGTGTATCTGATGAAATTATTTTAAAAGTAGCACAAGAAACAATTGGTCAGTCCAAAAACATTAAATGGATTACATATAAAAAAAACAGACTCACTTCAAGTATGTATGGAAATATACTTGCAGCGTGCCATAAGAAAAAATATAATCCATCACTATTTAAATCACTGAACAATGAATATATTACTACTGGTGTGCATGCTATTGAGTGGGGACTTAATAATGAAGATGCAGCATTAAGTTTTCTCCAGAAAACTGAAAATGTGGTCATTCAAAAAACTGGATTATGGTTACATAAATGTGGATACCTTGGTGCATCTCCAGATGGACTTATAGGCGAAAATGATGTGGTTGAGGTAAAATGCCTCTATAAGTTCCGAAATAGTTTGCTATCAGAAGAAATAAGTAAAGACAAAACTTACATAATTTATAAAGAACATAATCAAATTCATGTAAACCAGAAACATAATTACTGGCACCAGGTTCAAGCACAACTATACTTTACCAGAAGACAAAAATGTATTTTTGTAGTTTGGACACCAAGAGAATCAATCATAGTTCATATATTTAAAGATAACCAATGGCAAAACAATATTGAAATACTTCAAAAGTTTTACTTAGAACAATACATTCCACATATTATATCAAATAAAATAATATAGCTTTATTCAAAAAAATGTTTAACAAATATTTGTACACATTAAATATTTCCTTCAGTTAATGCTTTTCATCATTAAAAAATAAACCTACATTTTATTTTGTACTTCTTTAATTAGTGGATTCTGGAAATTAGTAAGCAATGCTACAACTTTAAAAACATAGTCAGCTTGAGGTAATAGAGATGTAGGTATATGATCTAAAATTCTGTAGCATTTTATTCTTTGAATAGCTCTCTCTCTCTACATGGATTCTAGCTTTAGCAATAGTTTCGGTAAGTAAAACTTGTTCTGGTGTGAACTGTGGAGTGTCCAGAAATGGAGGTATATTCAAGTATACATTTGGAGGTAAAATATCTTGAATTAAAAATCCCTTGTCTGCGAGTATTAAATCACCTGGTTCCAATTGAGATAAAACACCACTTTTTAGAGTTATTATTTTATCTGAAGTGGAACCTGGAAACAAATTGCTTACAAAAGTGACAACACCGTTTGGTGCCACACCAATTAAGGATTTCAATGTATGATAGTGCTTATAGCTACTAAAAGTAGCTTTTTGTGTAGCCATAGACACTCTGGTAGTATCAGTTTTAATTTCTGTACAATCAAGAATAATTTTACAATTGGAAAATGTACTGAAGGAATTTGGTAGACATAGCTTATTTTTATTTTTTGATGGAATTTTAGACATAAATATTAAGAAAACGTTTTCATATAGAATATGGATCCAAGTCATAAAAATATTTGTTATAGTTGCCTGGCTACATTTAAATCGTTGGCCAAGATCTACATGTGGCAAATTAAGTCTTAGTTTCATTAAGGTAACCAACAATTGATCACATATGGAAATATTTTCAACTTTCCATTTTAAATAATAATTTATCTCAATGTTTTCACATAATAGCATCAATAAATCAAATATTTTAGAACTGGGTAATCCAGTATATAACTTAATTAACTCATCATTACTTGAAATCATTTCATAAGATAAGCACTCAGAAATTGAGGACATTTTTAATTTTAATTCTTCATTTTAATTCTTCATTTAATTCTTCAATATTGAAGTGAATGAAGTGGAATATGCATATTTAAAGTTAATATCCTTGTTTAACACTGGTAAATACTATAATTAATGTTGAACTTTAAATGAGAATATTGTGCATAATATTGGATACTTACAATATTTTGTTAATAGATAATCCTTCTGAAAGACAACAGTTGTACAAACTACAAGAAAAAGCTGTCAAAGAATTGAAACAGCATTTAATCAAAGAATGCAATGATGAACACCGTGTAGCCATATTATTGTTACGACTTCCAACTTTACGATCATTACAACCTAATATCATAGAAGAAATATTCTTTTCTAGTTTATTGGGCAGTTTTCAAATCGATGCAGTTATACCTCAAATTTTAAAGCTAAAATGTTCAAGTACAGGTAAATAATTGTATACATGTACCATGTACCTATGATTTATTGCATTTAATTTGTATTTTCCTAAAAATTACAAATTTCGAATAATTATTAATGTAATATGTTATTATAGGTTTATTTTATGTTATTTTTTCAGAGTATGAAGATTTTGTTTCTAAAAACTTTGTATCATAATAATTATGGTTACTCATATTTATGGTTTGTATTCCCATAATAATTTTTTGTATTTAGTATTAGTTTTATTATGGGCTTGTAAAATATTATAGGTTTCAATATTTATGTAATAGTAATTTCTCTACTTTTATGATTTTATTTTGGAGAAAATTAAGCTTACAATCATACATTTTTTGATTTTTCTGAGAACCTCAGTATTTCAATATTTTGACTAATGACAGTGGTGCAAAACTAGATATTTTATAAAAAAAAAACATTAAGTTATATTGTTTGATATCCAAAATAGCATATCAGGTACCTATGTTAACAACTCATTTGTATGATCTCTGTCTTACAATTACCAAAATAATAAGTTTACATTCTTAGTTCCAATCTTTTGTCGTCTTAATATTAGAGTGAATTGACCAATTATGAAACTTAATGGTAAGAACATTTAGTCTGTATAATCTTATTATCAGTGTTCTCTCATTGGATTTTTACAATATTTTAATTTAAAGCAAATTGTGAGCATTTGATCAAATTTAAATATTTTACATACACAACTTGCTTAAAAATTAAAATATTGAGTAAAGCCATATTGTTATACCTTTAAGTATGATAATAGGTCAATTTATTCTAAAATTAAAGCTTAAATTAATCTTGCTATGCTGTACATTTGTCAAAATACAACACATGAATATGGTGTTTTCTTAAAATCAAAAATAATAATCATAGCACCAATTTTACACTATGACAATAACTTTATTTTTATTTGAGATATTTCTGTTGAACAATTTTTTGTTGTGATAGTTATGTATAGTTTATGAAGTGTAATTAGATTTTAGTATACATGGTATGTTGTGTTAGTAGATGTTTATGAATGTTTACTCATCAGAAAACTAGCAATAATATGAAAGAGGCTGAACACCAGTAATAGTATGTAACTGATAGGTCCATTCTGCTGTGATAACTTCAAAATAATAATTCTTACAAAATCCAAGTTTCTGATTGCTTCATGGTTGACAGTGAGTAATTATGCATAATATATTCTTTTAATTTATATGAAATCAGGAAAGAGGGTAGCAAACAGAATTTTTGTTTAAATATCTTCTTTCTGTTTTAAATAGAACTTTTAATAGAACATCAATATTTATTTTATTACACATATAAAATAATACAGAGATGATTAAAAGTAAATAAATAACTATTTTAAATTCAAAAACAGACCTACAAATTAGACATGTACAAGAGTATAATATTGATAGTTTATTAATAATTATTAGTAAAATGGAGTAGTAAGAATAGTAGTATATCATATGTATACTAGTATATTCATTTAAATTAAAAATAATATATTATAAAACTCCTTTTCATAATTAAATTGTAATTTATAAATTATTGTAACCAGTCTTCCAAAAAGTTGGTGATTGATTAATTCCAAATTTGTATTTATTTTTGTTTGTTTAGGATATTGTTATAAATATTCTATAATCTTACGGACGTTATATATTTTGAATCGTAATGAAAAGTAACTATGTAAATAGTTAAAAGGTGTGTTAAAATAAACATTATAATTATGTAAAGACATTATTGTAAAGAATCCAATGTTTGATACTATAATACAGTAATACTTTAAGTTGCTATTCTGATTAGACTGTCAATAGTTGTTTTATTTTTTAAGTCACAATAATGTTTGCAAATAAATATTATAGAAGCTTTTTTATCCAGATATACTAGATATACCAATAAATTGGTACCAAAAAGGGTTAACAGTATTTAAATATGATACTGGTATTGCTATATCAAAAACAGTACTGGTAAATGACAGTATAATGCCATACCGGTATGTACCAAAATACTATGATATCAATATAATACATATTGCAATATATACTGTAATACTCAGGACCAAGCCAATAGCGGAGCTTCTGGCAATAAAAAATTTGCCAATAACAATTTGATTACAGATATCTACCATTTTTCAATTTAGCTGAAACCAAAAGCCATAATATACTATTATTTTAATATTATGTATACTTTATATTGGTACTTTGGTATTATAAAGTAATTACCAATATATTTAAAAATTTGTCAACCCTAGTACTAATTTATCAAGATGTTAGAGTATCGGATATTTTTGAAAGAAATATTTAGTAAATTCGTTATGTATGTTATCTGATAAAATGTTTTTGTTGTTTCAAAACTTATAAGACTTTTTAAGACATTCAAATATAAAAAGTGTTTTATACTAACTTAAAAAAAAGCTAGCAAATCATAAATACTTCAAGAATTTAAATTGGAAATTATAATCTTCTGGATATTGAACTAAAGAAATAATAAATACAAAGGGCTTCAACAGCTATACTGTTAATTGTTTTTATGAAAGTCTAGCCAAATCAACAAATTTTTATCATTATAGACATACAGTAAAATACTAAAATTACTTATTTCTAATTTAGGCTATCTGGATGAATAAAAGTTTCTATTATGAAAACCATTAACATTGTTGAAAAGTATTATGTTTGTATGAAAATGCTGGATTTGTTATAAAAATAACAAAGCTATTATACTTTTGTTTTTTTATATATATTTTTGATGTACCACATATCATTAGGATATACAAATTGCAATATTTTCTAATTTTCATTAAGTACCTTTTCTCTCAAAATAATTTTAATTTAAAATTTGTTTTGCTGTTATTGGTTGGGCTTCCACTAGAATTAATATTTGACTTAGACATAATTCTATTAATTATTATATCAACTTTATATTATAATAAACTGTATACTAAAATAATAAACCTTTTTTTTTTTATTTTGTAAACAAATATATTGGTAATGTAATTCATTTTTTAGGCTGTTTAAAAATAGGAATTATTAATTTATTGACAATAATTATATTTTTTTCTATTGATCATATTACCAAAATAATCAGCTATAGTTTTAACTTTTTAAATATTCTTAACTTATTTTTCGTTATTTAACTATATTAAATTAGTAGAACAACATTTTGCTAATATTCTATAGAGATTTTGTTATTCAAGAGAAGTAATAGTAGATTATTAGGATAAATAGCATACATTATTATTTTTAATGCATTTTTAAGACTTAGTAATGTCTGATTATCATTTGGTCTTTTTACATTTTTATCACATTTCATAGACTTGTTAGAATTTTCTATTGTTCAATAAAAGTATTCTATACATATAACGTATAACATATGTATAATGTATATCGTTTATGCTTAGCTGATTGTACTTGAGGGTTTCGTTAATTTTCATGTATACAATTTGGAACTGGGTTTTGCAATAATATTCATTAAATTATTTTGAGAATAAAAAAATAATTATGCTTATAATTATTTATAAATTATAAGTAATTTATATATTATACTTTTTTTTTACAGGGTAAAATACTCTTATAATAACCAATAGGTAAATCAGTTTACTTTTAAATTACTTGAGGGTTAGTAATCAAGACAATAAACATAACATATATGTGCTGATATAATATTGTTCTATAAAATAATATATTAGATATTTAGTCTTAGTATTTTTTGTTAGTAGTATATTATTGTATTACAACTATACATTTTTTTTTCTTAATATTTTATTGTTTTTTGTTTGTAATTCTAATTTTAAATTCAAGTACCTACTGTAAGTTAACTATATTTTAACTAAAGTACCTACTTATAGTGATAATCAATAACATTTGACAATAAAATGCTGTGTTTTAAAATAGGTAATTAAAATTAAATGATAACCATTGTATTATATTTTTACTATATTGTTCTTTAAAATTTAAATAACCACTTAAATACATCATTCAACTGTACTAAATATATAAGATGCTGTACATAGTGTTTAGTGAGTGCACAGCACACAAAGTCATGTTACGAATATGTTTTAAAACGGAGACGGTATGCAATACGAACACTTTAACATTTCAGGAATGTCGTTATATTACATCTTGGAAATTGGTTTGTTCGTTCACTACAAATGTGATATATTAGAAATATTATGTAAGACAAAATATGTTTGGCCAAAAATGTGTGAATATTATGTTCTTTTTCTTTTGTTCTTAACTCTAAAATATGGTTTAGAATCAGTGGCGAAGATAATCATTTTTCCTTTGTGGTAGTGAATATTAATTATGACACAATCAAATACTACTTTACTACAATAAATTAATCAGGTGGTGGCATAGATATTATTTTACTTATGCTATTTGCTTGGCCCAATGGAAAGAACCAACTATAACATTCTTATCAATTGTATCATCTACATTTAAACTTATCTTCGTTGCTGGTTTTGCTAAAAATCATATTCTAAAATTGTAATTAGTTACAAGAAATGGATATGGGAAATACAGTAGTTTTTTAACATTCATTGTAATAGTATGATTTATATTTTAATTTTTAACTTTTATCATCATCATTATTCTATTATTATTTGTTATAGTTTGTTTTGTTTTATTTTTATTTTGAATGAAATAATTATTGTTAATTGTTACCATTGAGGTTTTATTTATACTTAGCAAAATTCAATCAATGTTGTACTAACTTCAAATTTGCTTTATATTAGATATGTAGTTTTTTTTTTTTGTATAAAGCCTATTATTTTTTATGTATCTTTACTACAGTTTTAGTCATATAAATAAAGTTACAACTGTGCAATTGTTTGTTAAATTTTTTGCTTCTTTTACTAATCAAAAAAAAATCCAATTTCATTCCAGATCAAAAATTTTGTTTTTTTTATATTATCCACCAATACAATTTAATATATTTAGAAGCGACCCTACTACTGTTATAGTCTTGTAAAAGATTTTGGGTTGCTTCAGAATCGAAAATAATATTAACATAATATAATATAATTACAAGCACAAAAAAGTTATGCCTATATTTTTGATATTTTTAAATCTCTATAGACTATAAGTAAAATATTTTCAGGAACTTTGTATTACATTTTCAATTGTTTTCTGTTTCTGTAAACTTTCAACAACATTAAAAAAAAAATAATAACCTTACAATTTCAAATGTATATCCTACTAGTATTATAATGAGGAAAGATTTGATTGTTTGCATTGAATAGATTCCAAAACTACTGGAGCGATTTGAAAAATTCTTTCACCGTTGGAAAGCTACACTATCCCTGGGTGACATAAGCTATATTTTATTTTCAAAAAAATTAGGGATCCTTACTAAGACTCGAATAATGTATCATAAGGTGTAAAAAAATTATCCTTATATATATAAAAGAACAGGCTTTTTTTATGTTCCAATTTTCTGACGACACTATTTAACATTTTTCCAATTTTTTTCCACAGAGTTGTTTCAAATACCTACCTGAGCGTCACCACGTTGCCCGATTAAAATTTTTTTTTTGTCAGAGGGGAGGGAGAAGTTATATCACATTTTATTTCAGCATTTTATAAGTCAAAAAACTTAAACATTTAATATAAGGTTCCTCCTAAATAGTTTTTACGAGTTTAGGAAAAAAAGCAAGTGAATAAAAAGCAAAGGAAAAAAAAAGCATATGGATAAAAAAGCAAATTGAAAAAAAAGCGAATGAAAAAAGAGCATATGGAAATTATAACAAAATCCAATTATTATTATAAATTTATTTTTTTTTAAATCAGTAGGTATATATTATTTACTATTATAGGTATAAATTATTACAAAATATGGTTATAAAATCGATGATTAAATCCTTCTGTTTGATTATAAGTACGCTCTAAATTTAGTTGCTGGGCCTTATGCTTCATTCGTGGTAAGCATTTATAAACTTCAACTTCACACGGATTTAATCATCATTTTCTAGATAGCACTAAAATAGCTCAATTTTATTAATTTATAACCAAAAAAATAATAATGATGATAATTATATCGAACATTTCTTAAACGCTGTAGCTTACCATATACGTTTTAAATAAATGCACTAATATATAATACACTTATGATTTATTTTAATATTATATATATAATATATTTAATTAATTAATTAGTTTGATTTGAAACATTTTGAACCTAACCATATTTTGTAATAATTTATACCTATTATAATAATAAATAATATATAACTACTGATTTTTAAAAAAATTAATTAATAATAACAATTGGATTTTGCTTTATTTTCCATATGCTCTTTTTTCATTCACTTTTTTTTCACTTGCTCTTTTTTCTAACCCCGTTTTTACAACCATTAAAAAAACCAAGGATACATTGTTTTTTTGTTGACATTTTATGTTCTAATTTTTATGAAATTGGATGTATATACAAAAAAAAATGTTCTTTTGTTATAAGGATATTTAGATGACATTATAAAAAATATAATACGCAGGGACTTCAAACTTTTTGCCGTTATATTATGTTTATTATTATTTTCTATTTACACAATGACATTTTTAAAATATTTAATAATTCAAATGTATTTCTATAACAATTTTCAGTTAAATTAAGTAATGTTAATGAATTATAAAATAATTATGTTAAAACATTTAATACATTTTAAAATATAATTTAGGTAAAGCTTAAAAACTATTTTAGTTTTAAATAAATAATTATAAATTATAATATTATAAAAGTAACTTTAAAGTGAGTAATTCTAAGTACTCCATAAACTTTTAATACTATATAATATATTACTATAATAGAAACAACATAATTATTAATTATTATTATGTATGATTAAAAAATAATTTATTTTAAAATCAAATAGGTACTTTTATTTAAATACTTTTCAATATTCAAAAAAAGTTTATGAAATAACAAGTAAGCATTAAACTATACTAAATAATGTTAAAATAATAAAGGATACCTAATTATTTGATTAGTTAAATTGTATTTTATGTAATTCAAACAAATTTTCATTGGCCCCAGGCATATAACATTATACATTATACTTTCATTTTCATTTACCCCTCACACACTATACTATTTGGGGCAAATGGAAATGTATAGGTATTAAACATATAAAATAATATAATGATAGCTACAACAGAACAGTTTAATTTGCCCCTTATGTGAGTTCAGTATAACACCTGGAGTTGTAAATAGTTATTTTCATTTACCCCAGAAGTATGGGGCAAAAGTAAATTTTTTATGAAATTTTAAATTATTTTTTTCTCTTTAGGTAATCAACTATTTTTACTTTTGATTGAAATGTTAGACATATATTGCTTATAGTTAAAAAGTTTTTTATCTAAACCAAAAATTAAAAAATAATTACAATATGAAAAAATTGTTAAACATGTAAATTTCATTTCCATTTACCCCACTTGACCCTATATAAGAACTATAAAATTATACATTTTTATTATTTTTTCAGTTTAAAATTAGTTTAAAAACTTTTTAAATCATTTTTTTTTCTCTTTTATCAAGTAAGTTTAAAATGTATATAATAATTTGTACATAATAGAGAGCTAGGTCCAAACTTTTAACTTAAGTCGTCACTTTTAATAATGAAAGTTTTGAGCTAATATCAAATTTT